>CAAKHG010042864.1:0-21942 GCA_901007715.1 Dactylopterus volitans | reverse complement strand
ATGTGTTAATCAGTGGGAGACTGTAATTGACTGATTAGGTAGCAGTTTGCCAACTATCCAGTTTGTAGGATGAGTCAACACAAAACTTCTGGTTCTTCCAACACATGAACCTTTTCTCAATTAATTTTCAGAAACTTTACTCAAGCATTATACTGTACATACTAGTATCAAACTATAAAATGATTTTTCTTGTAAAAGAGGACTTCATCAATTTCAGCTATTTGCATTTAAGTGTGAGAAAAGTCTTTGCTCAAATCACAGCACAAAATCCTCAATATTCCCTGGTTTGACTGCATCTCCAACGCAAAGTCACTGCATGAATTACTGAAGATGACGAAGGGAAGAAGCCTGTCAATTTATTCTTCTCTTTTGAATGAAAAAACTGTCTGCTAGTGGACTCCTCTTACACTCTAGGAGGCTGCCTCACATTGATGTAGGCCTTGAGGATTTTTGAACTTCTCTGTTGACATTTTGGCACTTTCAATTGCTCACCTACAAAGTGTGTGGCCTCTTAAGAGATGACTATATTTCCTTAACATGGAATAAGCATGGATTAAAATCCCGGCAAATGCCTGTACCTAAATATTTTTGCAAAATACAACTCAAGAATGGTGCGTTTTCTTGCATCACACCTTACGACGGGGATCAGGAGGTGGCACGTCTGAGGACAAACGGGTAGCTAGGGTTACATAGAGGCTCGGATTTTCCAAGCGTGTTTGCCCATCAAATATTACAATGTGTGATGGAGTGTTGGCTATGAGAGCCCCCAGAGTGCTTCTCTCGGAGTTAAGAGGGATAACGAGCCCTGAGCCGATGTGAAAAATAAACAGAGGTGCTGCAGGGCCTCAACACCAGCTCAAGTTACCTTTCTCCTCTGGAGCAGTTACACTCCACAGCCTGGGCCCTAGGCCCGATCACCTTACCTGCTGCTGCCACATTAAACAGAGCCATCCAAATATCCTGCCCTCAGATGGCCAATAATTACTTATTCATTGGCAGGTGGGGGGAGAGGAGGGATTGGGGCAGTGTAGCAGAGCATTCAGATGAATAGAGGCCCTTGTCAAAAGCTGCAGCAGGAAACAGCTGACACAAGAGTATCCTTTTACGCGGCTGCCTCCTGAGATGCCAGGACAACAAGGTTTCAAGCCTGGCCCCGCAGCCCAGAGCAGACACCCCCTGGAAAGGAATGCAGATAACTGGCAGAAGCAGCAAACAGGACGCCAGCTTTGCTGCAAACAAGAACACCGCTTCTTTCAGCGCGGGACAATTTCTGCTGGTGTTGCTGCTTGGGTGCCGCTCGGAAAACCTGAAAGCCCACATTCTTGGTCACACAGCGTGCGATATGATAAGCGCTATCCTATGAACACTGCATTTATGAAGGCACACTGTAAAGAACAGGTGCACGAATTCGGGATTTAACAGCCGGATGTAAACTATGCGGAATTAGCATGACAGAGGTCAGTGGTACGACTGAACACCTCAAAATATTCAAAGGCAGACTTCTTTTGCTCTCCGCCAACACCTGAGAGATGGAAATCTCACACTCCGGGGGGCCAGTCAGAGGGCAACCAGGGGCCAAAGGCAGTGGATCACTTAGGTATCACTTGCGCCTCCTGCTAGATGCCAATTTGCTCCTCATTCCACAGCTTTCAAAGGCTCGGAATTCATTCCAATAAGAGTGGGCTTCAGTGGCCGATACCTTGGAAGACATGACACCAAACACCTCCTCCTCCCGCCATGACCACACTGTGCAGGTAGGGGCCCTGGTGAATATCTGCCCTCCAAAGCACCTGTTTATCCCGCGGGCGCAGTAACCAGCGGGTGAACCCCATTCAATATTTATCCCCGTGGCTTTCACAGATCAGCAGCCCAGGCGAGGCAAACCCTCTTAATTAAAACTGGAGCTTGCTTCAAAGGGCCCCATTCAGGCCGTCAGTCAGCGCTTGTGGGACAAAAGAGCCTGGGTCATGTAGCTGCAGGGAAACCAGAAACGAACGCTCTTTTTTCACTTCACTTTCCCTCCTCTTTTTCCACAATCCATGGCTGCAAATCTAAGCCGTACACCTGTAGCAGGTTTAGAATGCAGATGTGCGGCAGCATCCAGTCGCCATCTAATGACTATGGACCTTGAGAGGACACAAGAACATGGATTATTCACAAAAGTTTCTTGATAACTGCCCACCCATTTGCCAATTACAGTCTGGTGATTACATACAGTTGAACTGTTTAGCATAAAATCCGATAGTATTGCTGGGTACCACAACGTGGCAGTGGATGTGCCAAGCCAGTCTTAATTATGCCTCATAAAAACGTAATGTTGACGTGTTAGAAACACTGCTGCTGTTGAATTCACTCTCTGCCCAGAGAAGTAGCACCATGCCTCCAGCAACCCTGTCCATATCTGACCAAAGGTCTGATGTACTCTAACACACTTGAGCTTGTTCCTTTAGCGACTTTATCTCAAAAACTGGTCTCTCTCAAATTTGCTGCAATCCAGTAATTCCATTTCCACTGGTGCGTAATTACTGAACCGGCACCACAACAGGTAGGAACAACAGCACTTTCTGCTGTTTCCCACCAGCTGCCAGAGGCCTCTCGTCCGAGTCCAAGCTGAACACACTTAAAATGTCTTTTTCTTCAACATCTGCTGCCGTTGAGTCTTGCAACACATGCTGGTTTCAGGGCGAGACGTCATGTGTTGTCCAAGGTGGGTGAGATGGGCGTTCTTTGGCTCTGCTACATTGGCGCTCCATCTCAGACAGGTGCCTTTAATGGTCTTGGAAACACTAATTTTTCTGCTCATCTCTAGGGCTGCAAAGATTCATCGATGGCCAATTGATTACTGAATTGATCGGCAATTATTTTGATAACTGATTAATCATTCGAGAGTTTTTTTAAGAAGAAAATAGTCCAACTTATCTGTTTCCAGTTTCTTATTTATGAATATTTTCTGGTTTCTCTAGTCTATGACAGTAAAGCGAAGATCTTTGGGTTGTGGACTGCTGGTTTGAGGACATCAGTGACCAACGTTGTTCACCATTTCGTAGATGAAAAAAACTCATTGTTTTTATTTACTTTTTCTATCAGTGGCAGCCAAGTATACCCAGCAAAATTGGCTATGACATCACTAAACTAGATTTTTGCTTTTATTTTATTCATTTATTGAAATGTTTATTTGTTGGTGCATTTCCATTAACATTAAGAACTAAAATTGCAATAATAATGTGATTTTTAAACAGGAAACCAGGTAGTTGTTCATTTTCAGAGAGCCTTTTCTATTCTATTTTTACTATTGCGCTTCAACAGAGTAAAAGTATTAATCTATGGAATAACTGATAGAATATTAGATTATTTAAATAACTGATAGCTGCAGCTGAGCAGTTGAGGGCAAGTTTTAATGTTGAAACAAATCCAGTTTTGTCATTTGTATTTTTCTTTATTATTTGTCATTTATTTATTGTTCTGACAGCTCAGGTCCCTTTTAAACAACACAAAATACCTCTTTTAGTGCACTTTACTTTTTAAAAAAGCCTATATTTGGTATATATTTATGCTATACAGTATCTACCAAATATCTACAATATACAATGTTTTTGTGTAACTATATTGTTAGAACTATTTGACCTTAGCATGCACCAACCTTTTGTTTGTGCACTTTTCTGCACTGTCAATTTGAAACAACAAAGAGATGGAAATTAAAAAATGCTTTTTTTAATCTGATTCATCGAGTAATCGAAAAAAAATAATTGTCTGATTAATTGATTATTAAAATAACCGTTAATTGCAGCCCTCATCATCGCCTATGTAAGACATATTCCTTGCTCATTATTTTGCACAAACATACTGTGTGTACTCAGGCCAATAAGCTTTCTGACGCTGACAGACATGTAGAAACTTGTAAATAGGAGCGCTTTCAAAGTACAGGAAAAAAAAATTTATACATATGCAAAAAAGAAGTTTTCGCTGCTACAACTCCATCCTAAGAGAAACTCCCCACCATGTGTGAACGTGCTTTTAGCTTTGTGTTAGTAAAACAAGAATGTTCAAATGTGTCTATGCTAAAACTGATGCACACCGAAGACTTTTCACCACAGTCTCGGTCAAATCTGGTAGAGTACAGCACCATCCAGTGGTGGGGGTGAATGGTGATATTGACGACTTAAGTGATTATCATTTATACAGTGGAAATTGCATCAAAATTGCCTATTCAACTAAGCCAGCACTGCATCAGCTGTAGACCACATGTGTAGATAATCAACACTATTCACATCAGTCAAATCAGAAGTGGTCCACAGCAAGTGGTGGACATTGGCAATGTAAATAAATGGACAATACTGCCCCCGTGTGTCAATGACGCCATATTACTGAGGTATGTCTGTGAAGCGCGTACTCACGCAGCATGAAGATGAGGAGGCAGCAGTCTGGGCGTTTGGCTCAGCGGTCCAACTCTGAGGGGCCGAAGGTGGACTTTCCAGCTCTGGTTCATCCTCTATGAAAATCACTCCCTTCTCCAGACGCTTTTTATGGCTCTGAGGAACAAACACAGACAATTGTACCAGCAGTGACAGTGATTGGCTGATGTTTACAGACCCAGCGTTATCTTGCTCATGTAAGTGAATAAGGTACTTCATTTCAAAAGAGTGCGCTTATCAGTGAAGGTGACATGTCATAAGCTTTTGGTTTGGAAATAAAAAGACCAGCCTCTGAATACACAGACGAAGTCCCCCAATCTTGTCAGATACTTAGAACAACAATCTGAGGGTGTCCATGGTGAACGAGCCCTTTCAGATGACATACTGGTGAAGCTGAGAAATGCCTAGTTGGACTGTACTACCAATGATGCCAAGCATGGTGTGGTCACTCAATATTGGACCAATTCCTGAAACTGTTGTCTGTAAATATTATGACTGCAGGAAAATATCGCTGTAAATGGCCGCATCTCAGAAAGTTGAACAAATGCAAATCTGTACCTTAAACCATCATTTCCTCCATTAGGTATATTTTGAAATATGTCTAATGCTTTCCAATTAATGACTGCAGTATTGCCAGGGTAACTGATGAAAACAATTCACGGACGTGCTGCAGATTACTCCTTGGCTATTGCTCCAAGTCTCCATGACGATCCTTGAACATGTTTTTTTTAACATGGTGAAAAACATGCCTTCATGGTGGCCATGATCATGGCAGTCGTGTTATGAACAGAAAGAATCAGAATGCGTATGTATGTATGAATGTAGTGCCGTCATTACTGGCCAGTTTAGGTAAATAGCAGCAAATAAATAGGTATCAATGTATTCAACAGCCGAAAGTACTGTCAGCTGACGCAAGCAGAGGTAGAAGAACTGCCATCATCTGCGTTCCTTAGGTGAAATTAGTTTTTCCCGAAGCCCAAAGTAGCCTGACAGCGTTCGCGTGACCTGGTGCTGGTGCAGTAACATGAAAGCCACTGTGATCAGTCAACCATCATGACATTCAACATTGAAGTGGTTGGGCGGTGGAGGCGAAGCTGTTGACATGCTGAATATCCTCAAATAAAAAACGTCATTCAGTTAAAAGCCGGGTTTCTCGTGATCACCGTGGTAACGAGTGACATGACTAAATGATGGCCAGCTTCAAATAGAAGCTGGGGAACAAAGAATGGAGAAATTAAAAAAAAACTGTACCGAGTACTTTTCTCTAGCACAAATCAGAAATCATGGAAGCTTCATGGTAAATTTGATCAAATGTAGTTATGGAACAGAGTGAATTAAAGGCCTCTAGCAAAAGCGTTAATATCATAAAGGCCTGGTGCTCTTGATTGTAGGTTTAGTTGAGAAACGGCGTAGCAGTTCTCAGAAGTAATCCGAGACTGTCCAGTCTTCGTTTTGTCCCGCATCTGAGCAAAATTACTGCATCACATCTGCCCAAATAAACCGATCTCTGAGTTTCATAGCGAGCCATGCGAGTCCTCTCTTACACTGTATGCTCTCGTCGTGTTTGCATGCTTGAGATCGGAGAGATCATTTGTTAAGGTTTCTCCTTATGGACCTAATGCAACCTGATATATAACTCATACTATATAGCCTTTGGTGATCAGTTAATAAAAATGCATAACAGCACACAGAAACCATCGATGCTACCTGGAATTCGGCAGTGCGAAAGCGTTTCCTCTGTGGCTGGAAGTCATCGTCCTCGTCGGGCTCACAGCTGCGGGCAGACTGGAACTTCTCGGAGAGACGAGCAGCTATTGTCTTTCGTCTGGACTGCACATCTACAGATACAAGTGTACATTTATAGTCTCAATATACACATGTATTTATTGACACATCCGAGTTTTGCGCTTTTAAACTGTGCAATTTATTATTTGCTAAATGAATATGACTATTCATTATTAGCTGAAAAACTAAAGTAATACAGTTATATTTAGAATATGAGATGTTGATTTTTCGGGTCATTTTTCGAGGCTGTGATTTGTGGTGCAGCACTGAGTTACAATGAACGGTGTTGCTATTATTTTGTCACCCAGTGTCATGGATGGACAAAATATTGGGACCCCTTCTCAGTATGACCCAACACAGTTCTGTCCAATACAAATTAAATGCGACTCTTGTTTTTTGAAGTGTTGGTGTCTAAGAGTCAGGAACGGATCGTGACAATTCAGAGTCAAATACATGGCAGAACAATGTCATGTTATTTGTTCCAAAGCACAACATAGATGTTTTGCACCTGCTCTGCCACCCTTAGCTTTAACTAGCTCCTTGGAGAGTCATCACCTGTGAGGAAACCTTCCATGTTTCATTCCATGGCGGTTCTCATGAACTAAAAACTCACCCGTGTCTGATGCGGGGGGCGGCTGCTCCGACGCCTCTTTGCAGGGTGAAGCCGAGAGGTCAACCACAGCAGGCTTGGTTGCAGATGCAGTGGAGGCACCGCTGACAATAGTGTGGCATTTACATTGGCAGGGGGTGGTGACCTCTGACATCTTGGAGCCTCCAGAGCTTTTGTCTGGATGGCTCTTGTCCTCCACCCAGCTTTCTCCTTGCTGCACTTTGGCTGTCATCACACAATCAGACACAGATGCATGAAGCTGAAAGTCGTGCTTTTTGCACGCAGAGCGAGTCACCAGTCTTTGTTATATTGCGCATACCCTTTTTAATAACCTTAACTATTGTGGTGCTCAGAGAATATCTGCCCCAAAATGAGGCTCCGAATACATCTCAAACCTAAAATGCAGTGAAACATTTTCCAAAATAACCTCCAAATAATCTTAAGAGAGGACTCGAAAGAAGAGGAAACCACATTTGTCAACAGGAAATCTCTTCTTTGGGTACATCTTTTACATCAGAACTGCTCCCTGCCTCTGCTACCGACATTACACAGGAGAAATCTCACCACACTGCTGTTTTTTATGTTTCTCACGTGATGAGTGCAGTCTCACTGTGCATTTTACCTGCGCATCTACCACCGATTGTACAAGCTACAGTATTACTCATGACAAAAACAACTCCTGCTAATGTGCCTCTGATGAGTCAGTCGCTTGGGTGGAGGACATCCGCAGGCGTACTTGCCTCGACCCACTTCTATCCGCGTCGCCGGTCCCCGCCGGACTTACCAGACTGTGCGCGCTGCCAGGCCAGAGCCGAGCAGAGCAAGGCCAAGCTCTTCCCACTTCCTGTAGGGCTTTCCAGCAGACAGTGCTGCCTGTAGTTCAGCCCTCGTAAGATCTGCGCGCACATACAAAAAAAGCTTATGCATCCTTAAAAAAAAAACAGATTTTGGTGATTCTCTATTCAATTGAAGTCTCTGTCCCTCTTGAATATGGAAAAACCAACATCATGAGCAAACATAATAACATAGTTATACTACTTAATTCACCAAAAAAAACAGAAACCCAATTAAAACATTACTGCAGAAGTCAGATCACAAGTTACTACGTGTTTTTTGTTCATTTTAACATCTATCATCTATATACTGTTCAGCACCCTTAAATACATAATTGAAATATGTCACACACTCACCACTAAGTGAAGTTAAAACTACAACATTCACGTGAACATAAGGACACACAGTTTTATTCAGTGTCAAATACGAGCAGCCAGCACGGATCAACCAACAGACCATGTTTCAGGCAAATGCCAAGAATGTGATTTTAAGTTTTCAACATCCACAAGTGGTGTGACAGCTGTTTCTTCTTTGCACGTTTTTTGATAAGGTTCCAATAAGCCTCGACCAAAAACACACAGTATATCTACCATTTCTGCACTCCTGTTTCTCGTCATTACCGAGTGTAATATGACAGCCAATATGCCAGCAAGCTTCTGAGTTAACTGATCCCATAGAAGCTGATTAACACTAAGTCATAACTCTAAATATCTTTCTCCTATCTGACCAGTGTCTCGTTATTGTGTGTGTGACAACCCAGGTTCCTGTGAATGGCACTGCCATGCGGGTTAATGTAGTGGTGGTGGTGGTGGTGGTGGTGGAGGGGGGGGGGTTACTCACTGAATTCATCATGGCCAGCTGGGAGGGGTAAGCCTTGCACGGGAACTGGACCCTCACCCCTCCTATGGTGTACCCCACCGAGGACGCGCTCATCTTCCTGCCCCCTCCTGCTCTGCGTCAACTAATTAACGGCGAACAAACCACAGTCACAGCCCGCGCATGCAAATGGAATCCCGCTTTAAGGGGGAAGATGGGGGGGCTACCGCGGCTCGCTCACTCGCAAAGCTAAGAGTGACGTTAGCTAGCTAGCATAGCTGTTATTAACGCTACCTTTCCAGCCACGCGGCGCCCGGGAGCGAGCGAGCTGCGGCCGGCCGCCTCACGGGAGCGGACGCCGCGGTTCCGCCGTTACTGAATCGCTGCCCCGCTTCATATTTCGCGGTTAAACGTGTTAAACGGTCGGGGGAGCAGTTCTGACAGGAGCCCGGGCGGACTCACGCGTCCCATTCCTTCTTCCCGCTCAGAAATTATATTTACGGAAGCCGACGGGAAGCGGTGCTTCCCAAGTAAGAGCGTCCCGACGTTTTTCAAAATAAAATCAAAACAAACAAAAAAAACGGAACGGAAAGCGCACTCATTTTAATTCTGAATTATTTTTTTTCCACCGATATACAAACCGGGCGCGTACTACGCTTTTATTTCGAAAGCATATTTTTGTTTCGTCCTGCCGAAAACAGCGAAAGTTTGCGTTCATCTTTCTTCTCTCCGTTCTTTCGGGCGATCGCGATGCCACCTAAAGGCGCACAGCGACACCTACCTGCCGGAGAGAGTAGAACTGCATAATTATGCAAGAAGCGACTTTTGTTTATTGGGTGCTTTATGTGCACCACTTGTGCACCCCGTGTTGCTTTCAGAATAAGAGTCTGCACGGTAAGTCACACTCCACCCAGAGGTATAGAGTCATCAAAAATGAGCTCACGCTTTACCTGCTGCAGCCTTGAAGCTACAAACACACTCATGATACACAGTAATGAATTCTGGAGTTTTCCAGTGTGCGTGTGTCCTGTGTCTGAACCGAGATCTCCTGATGCGTTCTTGAAATCCGAAGTCTCGAGATCGTTAAATGTTTCCCTCCCACAAATGTGGTATCACATTTTTATAAATCAAAAGCGTCCGCCTGGAGCAACCTGACACAAACATTCTACTGTTTCCACAACTTCAGCCAGTTTTATGCCTCTGATTAATCCTCATTTCATCTCGACAGTAACTGGGGTTTCAGACTGGCGGGACACTGATGTTGAACGGGATCTTACGTGCAGCACCACATCCAACATTAGTAAGCGTAGATGTTATTGGGTTTTACAAAATCAAACACGTATGAACGATTAAGAACGTTCCTTGCTGATTAAAACAGTGATTATAAGTTCTTTTTATTTAAATAGGTTCATTTCAGGATAAGTGTTTTTTTTTCACATTTACACTGTACACGTGCATCTGCATCAGTGATGTCATTGGATAACAGGAAGAAATCATACAGGGAGCTAAAGCCAAGTAACAGACTATCAGTGGAGTGAAACATCCAAGTTTCCTTCCCAAAATATTGTACAATATTTCACCAGCCAACATTACGTCATAAATTCCTGCTTTAACCTGCAAAGAAAAGGCATCATTCAACAGTGTTTGAGACATCTGTTGTGTGTTATCGTCATTAACCTGGTCTGTTGGGTTACAAATTAGGATTCACTTCTACTTGTAAGAGATTAGATAACCTGCGATTGTAGTGTCTTCAGTTAAGACTCCAGTTTTTCAGTTTTGGAAGAAACTCGCCCCTCACATACTATTTAGTACCGCAAGTACTAAATTCCTATGCTACTATAGTACTATGTTTTTTTTATAGTACTTTTTTTTTTGTACTGCAACAGTGCAAAAAGATTCTCAGCAAACCCATGCAGTGTTAACATCACTCGTAAAAGCTTTGATCCTTGTGCATTTAGTGAAGAATCGTCTGCGGGACAATGGCGTTTTAATCGGGTGAGAGCAAACTCATGCAGCCACCTCAACAAAGTTGAGCAAACAAAGTTTTCGGTCTTAGAGGGAAAAAACTGAACTTTTTTTTTTTTTTTTAAACAGGTGTGGCTGCACAGAGATATCCCAAATCCGATCTGGATCCTCAGTACCGAGGAGAGTAGTACTCAGCGGGAGAGATTCATCTAGGCAGGCTCAGTGGAGGGGTTAGAACATAAGACTGGGGGGGGGTTGGAAGCAGCCCTCATCGTGGATTGTGCAGTAAAACCAAGCAGCTTTCATCTGAAACCCGGACCGACGGACCTTATGACAAAACGCGCCGTCTCAAAAGAGAAGAAACGCCAGCACCGCCTGTTACATTTACCCATACGTCAGCACGCACGTCATAGCTTACGGCTTGTGAGTGTAGCAGCACCTTCATTTTATACTCGACACCACTCTCCAGTGATTAAATAAGATTAATAAAAATACATAAATATCTTCTAAACACAGGGTGCATGCATATATGCATTATGTGGCAAGATGAAAGCCGAGGTGGGGCTCGTTTAAAATGTTTTGTCATCGTACAATAAAAGACGGCATAAAAAAATAGATTTGTTTTACATGAACAGTTTGACCTGCTTCTCGGTACTCAGCTATAAAAAACGCATCATTGTATTTACATCAGCATCGTTGGTGACGAGAGGTGGAAATAAGACACATTTGTCCAGCGTGGAACGGAAGGAAAGTTCAAAAGAAGACGAGACGAGTTCAAAACAGTTATGTGTTTTTGTTTTGTTTGTTTTTTTAAACCAATGGGAAGAGCGACGGTCCTGTGCGAGAGGCCATTCCGCGGCCCCCGTCTGGTGCGAGGCTGGTTTTGAGTTGGGAGGATGTGCAGGAGTGCGTGTGTGTGTGTGTGTGTGTGTGTGTGTGTGTGTGTACTTCAGCACACACACACCGTGGTCTTGTTATGCTGCTGTAGAATCGGGGCGACGCTGGTGGACTCCTGCTTCTTTTCCGCGTTGTGCTGAGCCAGCGGCGGCCTGTCAACAGTCCTGCGCCGAGCCTTCTTGGCCGACTGGCCGGGCGACGGCGCCGATGACGCCGCCGCCGCCGAGGCGTCGCTCGCTCTTTTGCTGTTGGGTGTCCTGCCGCCGGCTGGACCCGACTGGCCGGGCGTCTCCGCGCTGCCGTTGGGGAACAGCGGCGCGAGAGCAAACGGGTCAGACGGATTCACGTGGAACAGGCTGCTGTTGCCCGACAGTCCGTCCCGCCGCTCAAGAGTGGGCAGGAGGTCGCACACGGCAGTGGGAGGGTCTTCCTCTGGGGGTCGCTGTGGGACAGAAACAAAGAAGCTCACGGCACCTGGCACATTTGAACTTTGACCTTGCAACAGTGGCACTGATGTTTGTCGATGATCACAATGCAGCCTGATTTCTGTTGCGTCCAGTCTAGCTGGAAACTTCGCGCCGAGAAGACGGGAACAGCGAGAGGAACAACCGGGGGGCCGTCTTCCTGCGCTCACCTGAAGAAGAGGCGTGTCAGCACGAGATGCAGAGGTGGGAGGATACTGGGAGACCTTGGCGAGGTCCAACAGCACCTCCTCGTTGTGCAGCGTGTCCTGGGGCGTCCCGGGCTCCTGCAGGGTGATCACGATGGCGCTGGTGTTGTCGGCACGCAGCATCCGCTGGCGCCACCTCAGCAGAGCGTGGCTGACCAGCTGCCGCGCACTGGGTACCCCGCGTGTCGCCTGCAGCACGGGGGGATGTTTAACATGAAGATGACGCCGATATGAACGCGAGCGCATCTGCTTCTCCAAGCTTTAGTGTGCACCTGAACGCAATCTGCAGCTGAGGAGCCTGAGGGACGAAGGCTTCAGGGGCAAACCTCCACTCACCATAGCTTCATCGTTGGTCTGGCACATGGACACGGCCTCCTGAGGTGGCACCATGTTCCACAGTCCATCGCTGCCCAGGATGATATAACGGTGTTTTCTGGGGTCAAGGGTCACCACACTTGTGTCTGGTTCTGGAGAAACCACAAACTCCCCGCTGTAGAAGTCATAGCTCCACAGATCGCCTGTTAAAAGGTAGAGATGTTTGCTGAGCAGAGGGCACAACTCATCCAGACAAAGCCTCTTGCCGATGATTCGCTGGATCAGGTCAATATTACTGCTCACACTTCATTCACAATCAAACACACACACCAACACATAATACTGTATATTGAACCCTAAAGAATCCTAGAACCTGGGCCCGGAAAATTATGTAGGACTTACAACATACAACTTAAAACTGGAGAAACCAGGAATATTTTTAAACTATAAAAAGCTGAGAATGGTCCAGTTTGCCTGAATGAACAAAATGGAATCTGAATAAGTGTTAATAGTTGCTGAGGAGCTGAAGTGCCATGGTGATTGTCATACAGTCATGACAGGTGACGCAATACAATGTAACACAACCCCTCAAAGCATGGTTGCCATGGTGATGAAGCTATCAGAGAAAAAGAGGTTTGCAATAGCTGCGTCAAAGGATTCAGTTCAATGGAATGATTTTTTTTGAAAAACAAAAACATAATATCCTAACAAGTTTAAAAGTTATTAAAAACATTGAAGAGATAGAACAAAGCTTATCCAAAAGCAATTTTCATAGCTGAATGGTTTCTGTAGGTTTAAAGTTGGCCAGCAGAACACATACAAGATGCTGAATGGTGTAAAGTTCTTTCAAAGCTTGAATTGAAGAACAAACGTCCTTCAAAAGCTGAACATTTCGATAGCTGAACGGTTTTTGTGGGTAGAATTATGCAGAAGTAGTTGCTGGAGGAGCATTGCGAAAAGCGTGAATGTCCCCAGCACCCAAGCTCAGTCACGTTATGATGCGTTTTAAAGCAACGAGCCCCAAAAAGGCATTTACTGCTCGTACATGGCGAGGTTTCATTAAAAAAAAAGAAAGAAGAAGAAATCAATGGAAACAGCCATCACTTGGCTGAGGCTACAGCCAAGTGCTGCAGACATGTCTGACTCTGCCGCTGCAATTTGGGCCACTGAGACGGCGGGGACGACTCATTTATACATCCTGTCTCCGGCACTGGTTCTCTGGTTGCTACGACAAGTGCAATATGGGAAGAGATTCCAAGAGACTCTTCCTCCTGCAGAAAAAGCTGGCCGTGCAATTTGCTAAGATGTCGTCAGCCTTCAACCATTAAGCGAAAAAAAACGACATAAATCAAAACATTAAAATGTCTGCCATTTGAAAATGACCATTCAAGACGTTTATGGAAACAGAAGGGTACAAAAGAGAAAATGAACTCATCCTCCTCCTTCAAAGCAGATATTTACCTTCAGCTAATGCTAATGAACAAGCACTCTGATCGCACCCGCCCCCGGTCCCGCTGCCCACGCTGTGATTGGACAGTCAATTATCTATAGTTGTATTTATTATGGTGTATATGCTGTATTCTGTTGGATGACACTTAAAATTCAATAAACCACTGTTTATCTTGTGATTTGATTTAAATGTTAAAAAATCTACGTTTCAACATTAAACTATCAATTTAGATATTTAACAAAATAAGGCTCGATTAACCGTTTTAGAGGTGAAAGTGATTTTCAATCAGCTCAGTGCACAGAAATGTCTGTTATTCAGCTACTGAGGGTGTGAGTGCCTTTACTGAGGAAGCTAAATTTATCACACTCAACTCCAAAAAAAAAAAAAAGAAAGAAAAAAGGAAAAACAGTTAAAGGCAGAATTTGTTACACCTTGACAACAACACAAACACACAGGAGATGTCAGTCATGTCGGGCTGTGTACAGTCCTGAGGAAAAGTCTGACCGGCTAAAATCATTAAACCGGTGTGGAATCTAGGAGCAGTTTGGATTCACGTCTCTTATTGGTCTAAATTTCGACTTGAATACATTTAAATCCTGTTTGCATTCGCATCAACCGCCATAGCCCGACCAATTTACAGACCGGCCAGTTTTCTTAGAATATTTGCATGTCATCGACAAATCCGCATCATATTTAGTACATCTAAAAGAGCCCAGTTAATTTTTCGGCTAGCCAATATTTGTGTTTCACAGGCAAATCAATTTTGGCAGGAAAGTGACCCGATATGTGCTGGTATTATGTATGGCTATGTAGATCCATTCAAGAGGGTACACCATAATAAAAGTGGAAATTAGTTGTAGTGGCAAATGGTGTCCAGCGGAGGAGGTGGGGGGCTTCATTGAAAGGTTGGCGGAAGTCCCTGAGCTGCCAACTATCTCACGCATTTTACATGTCAGCCAGTGGACATTTGTTATGGTGCTTTTCCACTACATGGTACAGACTCGACTCGCTTATTTTTTGTTTTTTTGTTTTTTTGTTTTTGGAGAAAAAGTGCACCAGGGTCCAGGTGCCACATTTTTAGTACCTGTTCTCCTGGGGCTCCAGAATACGTTGACCACTGCAGACCACTGACCGGTCAGAGAATGGTCAGATTCACCCTGAACAGCGCAAACCCATGTCTGCCATTTTTAAACATTTAAACTATTGTAGTCTCCTTGCTGTGAAAAAAAAAAAACAGCCACATACCGAGAATCAAGAAAACAATTCCATCAATATCGCCCATTGTTTCTCTGCTCTTCTTCTTATTGTTCCTCTCTGTGCCACTCTGCATTTCTGCCACGTTAAAGATGACACGACAACAGTTTTTGCAAGGCGTCAATATGACGACCAGTGACACTGAGGCTGAGTTCCATCCTATAAACCGTCCCCAGAAACTTACCCATTACGAAAGGCGAGCAAGGGTGGAATGGAGAAGGGTAGAACCAGTACCATACAATGGAAAAAACCCTATTAGTCAGAGGAATTACAGCTACCTTACAAACAGAAACAACATACCAAGAAAACACGTCAAGCAGGAGTTGCACTCTGGTTAGTCCGTCAGGGCACAAATGTGAGCGAGAGACCAAGGACGAAGCATCGTTTTCAAACAGCCCCGATAGGACCGTGCAAGCAACAGTAACACACTCTACAAAGACAGTCGAGGGTCAGATGACCACTGATACTTGAAGGGAAATTCCACCATTTGAAGGACGATCCTCTAATAAAGCCAGTTCAGACACGCAGTAGAATGGCGCTGGTGCTGCATGATCAAGAGGACAGAGAAAATGGGCTTGGCTATTGCTATTGGTTCGGAAGATAAAAAAATCCCCATAACACCCTGAATGCATTCTCAGCCTCGGAGCGTTGGGTGAGGTGTGCATAGTCTGGTCAGCGTGCAGCCAATAATGTCGCAGGCTGGCTGTCAGTGAAGGCAGGCGCATAAAACGAGGAAGTAAAGTCCACGGTTTTGAGCAGGCCAGCAAAAGTTCCACCAGATAACGCGTCTGGCGTCACCCGGTTGTCTGCTAACAAGCAGGCGGTTCTGTGTCCGGGCAACGAGAGGGGGAAATGGATGTCGTTCATTTGCATGTACAAACCACACTGCAGTGATACAACGCCGGCTGAAAGTCGGCAAAGTTCTACTTTTAAAACGCCAAATGTGAGACACTGTAAAACACGACCGAACCATCTGCGGCTGCAAAAGCTGAGCATTCTTAAAAGTGGCAAATTATATAACAATTGCGGTGATAAAACAATTCTACTCTGGCAGTTCGTTTATTATGAGCATCAAAGCCGGTGTCGTGGTTGCTTTGCCTACCGAGAGCTCGGGCGACTGCCAGGAACGGGATCTGGTCGATGACGGTGCTCCGGCGGACCGGTCCGTTGTGGCTCAGTCTTGGCCTTTTCCAGACAACCCGGTTGACTCCGGACTTCTTGATCACACTGGGTAGCAGACAGAGGATGGACGGGGAGGGTGAAGTGGCCACAAATATCAGGAAAACCTTTAAA
This sequence comes from Dactylopterus volitans, assembly GCA_901007715.1. Lineage (NCBI taxonomy): Eukaryota > Metazoa > Chordata > Actinopteri > Syngnathiformes > Dactylopteridae > Dactylopterus > Dactylopterus volitans. The sequence goes on along the minus strand of CAAKHG010042864.1, from coordinate 5,641 downwards.
GGGTTTCAAGAATCTGCTGCAATTCATACTTTATTGTAACAATTCATGGTGGAAAAAAAAACTGACTCCACAGCTTAACAGACCAATGACCATGTGACAAACTGCAGAGCCTATTGCCAGGTTGCAAAAACACACTTTCCAATATGGGAGGTAGGCAAAGGCGGAGGACACATTTATGTAAATATAATATCTAAATAAAAATACAGTGGCCAGGTGGCCAGCGGGTTACGTCTTACCTCCCTCCCAGACCTTCAATGCGCTCCCTCTCTCGGGGGAGTTCCGGCTTGTGGTCTTGCGTGACTTCCAGTGCTCTGACAAACGGGACAGTGGGGTCATCCTGGACCCCGAGGACCACCGCTGAATCCCCAACATGCGCCACGTACATGCGGTTTCCCCGGATGACCACCACGCTGGCAGTGGTGCCCGACGTGCTGGGCAGGCCCGTAAGAGTCTTTGGCCATTCGGCTGAGGGGGCGGGAGGAGACACACGTGTTCAGTTATGTGCTTTTTGCTTATTGCGCACATGCAGCTGCAGAACACCACAGCAAAATATTTGCAAAGAAAAACAGGACGACACCCCCAAATATAAAAACTAATGGGCTTGTAGACGGTTGTAAAAAGCCGTGCTCACAAGCTGCGATATCTGCCAGAGGGGTGTTACTAATTACCATGTCGGGCGTTCAAGCATTTGCCCCAGAGACATTTGTAATCGTCAGTTAAAAAAAAAAAAAAAACACTGCTACTTTTCAAGGGTGTGTGCTTAGCCGGTTTATGTAGTGCATTGTTTCCTAAAATTAATAGCAAAGATAATATTGGGTGTAGTTTGAGGGCGGCTGTCGGCAAAGACGGACATTTGCATCAGGAGATTCGGAAACAAATGTCGTACAAAGGCTCGTCAGGGAGGACAAACTAGCAAAAAACAGCATTTCCTGAAGAAAATGGGCGTGAATAATGAAATGCTGAACTGAACCGCTGAAGCAACGCAAAGACAGTGGAGCTCAAATGAGGCATGAACACCCCGAGCACCAAAGCCCGGGGTGTTCATAACATTTTAAAAGCACAAAAAGCGGCCCGGTTCCTTTGATGCCTCCACGGCATATGTCATGCAGGGCGGTACAACATCGCGTGTGACATCACAGAGTCCATCAAAAATGTGTTTCCACTCTGGAGATCAATAAACCCTGACAATCCATCATGCATGGTTGCCATGGTGGCGGACTGATAAAATGACATTAAAGCAAAAAAAAAAAAAAGGGTTAGCATTAGCTGCCTCATGAGCAGAATTAGAGGACATGAAAGCATATCAAGCCTTTTCAAAAGGCACGTTTTCTTAAGAAAAGGCTCATGTCTTAGAACAGTTAGTCTACATTAAAAAGTGGAATAAATGTCCTTCAATGGCTGAACAAGACCCCTGAACGTGTCTACTTGAGTCAGGAATCAGTCGCGCCCACATGTACTAGAGCCCCGCATGACTTTTCAACTACTTATTGACTTGTTTGAGCGTAATCACGGGAGAACAGTCGGGTCGGATCTCTGGATTTCGGGATCCGTCTGGCGACAGACGAACGTCACGTCTCCGGTGTGATGAGTGACAGACTTGGAGGAGGGTGGAGGGGGGGAGGGGGGGCGGTTGTAAAACAGCTGATGCCTGGACATGTCCCGAGCGGACATGTTTCTTAAAGACACACACACACACACACACACACACACACACACACGGGAGAGGGAGGATTGGTGTTTTTTTTCTGAAGCCAGACCGTGAAATTCCGGTCGAGCGCCGCGAGCCTGCGCGGGGCTGCTGCTGCCCGCCCGGTGCGCCGAGCCCACCGCTCGCCGGCGTTGGCGTCGACGAGCCCGGGTTGCTAACAGCTAGCTAGACTGCTTTCAAACACGGAGGGACGCCGGCGCGCGGTTCGGATGGTTCACCCGGGTCACCGCCGAACACCTTCAGATATGCACACAGAGCGACTTTGCTGGGTCAGTAGAATGTCCCGGTGAGCTGGGTTTCGTAGCAGCGCAGCCTCTTCTGCTATTCCGGGTTTAAGGGATAAAATAACCTTTAAAGTTGAGCCGAGTGAAGCGACCGAAAGGAGCTGGAGCGGACTCACGTAGTTTCTTCCACATGGCGTGGTGGCACGCCAGGAAGCCCTTGCGAATGGCGGCGCACACCTCCCGGTCGCAGTCGGACCAGAACCCGCGCTGCTTCTTCATGAACTCCCAGAGGTAGTCCCGCGCGAACTGCGCAGCCTCGCGACCGCCGTGGCCGTCGAACACGGCGAAGAACGCCACGGAGCGGCGGGAGCGGCTGGCGGCGCGCGGGCGAGCCCGAGGCGGGCTCCGGCTTCGCGGCAAAACCGGTTCTGCCGCTGCGTCGTGCTCGTCCGTCCGCGCGGCTCCGGAAGAGGCGTCCAGAACCGGCCGGCAGCTCGTCGTCCCGGCAGTTCTGTCAGGAGGCGCGTTCTCAGCCACAGGGTGGACCGTCGGTTCCCCCCCGCTGCTCTGCTCCACTTCCCCCGGCGTCGGCTCGTCCTCCCCCGGCTCGGGCTCAACTATGACCTCGGTCACATCTTCCATGTATTTCCTTCCTCCCTGGTCGGTAAACACGCTCACTCGCATCAGCAGTGCGCTCTCCATGGCTCCGGGGACAAACGGCGCGAGGATTTTTCAATAATGTACGCATAAAAAAAAACAGGGGGAGACGAACGTAACGGAGCGCCGCGTCCTGCCTTTGTTTATGTTCGAGCGAAGTAGGCATGCTCAAACGCGCTGACGTCAAATCCCGTCTTCTTCATGCGCGCGGGACGCGGCGGTGGCCGCGTGGCACTGCCCCCTAGAGGTCACACACGAAGCTGCACCCTAGAGAGTCTGGAAGTGTATCCGGCATAAATGCCGGTTGGTTTGTTTCTGTACTTGCGCGTTTCTTTATTTAAACGGGAAAAAAATTAAAATAGGGATTTAATTCGGTGGTGTCATCTTTTGTGAATACTACAAGGATTTTAGCATTTGCCATCACATTTTCAGTGGTTGCCTTTTATGTGGCTGTGATAAAATCAGTAAGACTCAACCAAAACATGACTTTTGCTGTTTTGTTTTTGGTTTGTTTTTGTTTTTTTAAATAAGCCGTTGAAAGGAAATAATGCACTGTTGGGTTTCTGCAAACTGGAAGATAAGGAAGACTTGGAAAAATGATGGTTGAACCTGTATTTGTCAGGCATTCCTGGCATCTGACAATGCCTCAGCAGGGCATCATGGGTGTCCACACAATATGCCACAGGAAGTCTGAATAACAGAAAGGAGAGCTTTTTAAGGAAGTCAGTAGGGAAGGAAGTATAAGAGAATAATCTTGAATTCTTGTTACTGATTTGCATGACCAAGACATACAAATAAAATATGTCTTGCAAGATTAAGAGTGAATCAGAGGTCACAGGTTATCTCGCCTCCAAATAACGATGATTCTACTTGCTTTGCTTGATTTAGGTTCTTTTACCGTATATTATTCTTGTGAATGCATCATCAAACCAGAGCAGGCAGCACCACTCCAATGAATAAGGGAAATGGTTTAGATGATTCTCAGACATACAGTATTATGACTTTACATGTGAAATGAAGACTAATGAGGACAGCTTCACTTTGGTGACATTAAACAGCATTGGCTTATCTGTGACCACCAACACAAAGCATTCATCTAAGGACAGGTACACATTATCAGTTGCATGGTAAATGTAAATATATATGCTGTTGCTGTTTACATGACTATCTCATTATTTATTTTGTTGTATCTTCTGACCAGTTTATTTTTTTCGGAACAGGTGTTTGGACCTGACAGTGGGGGTTTTTTTATATGCTAAAAACTATGCAGATCATCTGTGAGGTTGGCAAAAGTGGGTATACATCTTAGATTTGATAGTTAAGGGAATCACAGTTGCAAAAAAAAAAGTTAAATCAAGTCTAAACTGCGTTAGACTCACCATAAAGTATCCGTCATACACACGACTCCTGCAGGAACTTCTACATGAAGTTCCCCGGTTTGACAAACCCAAACAACGGCAGTCGTGGGTCAGCCCTGTCTGGATGCCTGTTGTCAGCTCGTAAGGCAACCCAGGTTCTCCTGGTGTAAGCATGAATGCATCTAGACGAAAAGGCTGGGATTTGCACCAGGCCACAAATCACAAACGGGAGATGAGGAATACACAACAAGATCAAACGTTCACAAATATGAGAAATGTGAATCCATAGTGCCAAATCAGACAAACACAAAGACAGGAAGGCAGCTAGCAAAACAAAACATGAATCATGACTGTAAATGCTAAGTTATTATGTGTATCAGTGTTAAATCACTGCCACATCAGAGACACTAATAGATTTAATTATGATTGTATTCTCTCATGAAGTTATACAAACTCTGGATCAAATGTCAGTGCATCAGATATTTTGTGATAAAGGCATTCATGTAGTTCTGACAAATCAATGAAGTAAGGTACTGCCAATTATTGACGCCAAATAATTCTTAGAGACATTAGCTATTTTAGATAGATAAATAGATCAATTTCTTTAAAGTCTGATTATATGTATATTGTGTGCTCTGTTTTGTCAAGATCCCATTGTAAACAACAGCATTAAACAGTCTTTGAAGAGTGTGGAAAATAACTATAAAACATCACTCAAATACTAAATTTGAATACACTTACTTGCAAATACTTCCTTTCGTGCTTCAATCAGTGTCTGTATGAATTATAAATCTCTATATGAAGATTGCAAATATCAGCAACGCTTTCTGCGGAGAATTTGCATCAGAAATAATATGAATATTCTGGTGCAATTCAAGACACCAAAGTAGTATAAAAGAATAGATTTTAAAATAGATAATCAAATTATATATTGATATAGAAAATATAAATATGATTGCCCGGAAACAGTGACAGCATTGTCCAAGAGAGTTGATTGGTTAGTACTTTTGATATTGTATCCGAATTATATCTTATCTATCTGGATCATATCTGCAGATATAACCCGCTCTGGAGCTTCTGGTTCTAGCTCCACCCTTTCGGATCAGTGTGCCAGTTACCCCAACGGAGGGGTTACCAAAATCAGAACTGTAGGGGATGGTTTCTTTGATACCATCCACAACTTTGTGAGTGGACCAAATGTATACCATACTGCACCGTACCGTGCTGCTTGGTGGAGACCAAAGGACAACTAACCATCCTCATGGTCTTTACCTTAACTGATGCCATCATTTCCCTACCATGACGATGGTAGTCGGGACCCACCAACCCACATGTTTTAGACGTCTCCCTACTCTAACACACCTGATTTAAATTATCCTCTGATCATTAAGCTCTGTAGTAGCCTACAGAGGAAAACCCATTCATTTGAATCAGGTGTGTTGGAGCAGGGAGACATCTAAATTCGGTAGGGTTGTGGGTCCTGAGGACCAGAATTGCAAAGCAATGCCTTAGCTTAGGAGGCTTCGCTTGCGCTGTCAAATGGAACTGATGATTCTACAGCTTCACAACCTAGCCTAGCCGCTGAGAGCAACAATGCAGAGCTCCGGGGTGCAGGAGATGCCACACTGATCCTGCAGAATCTGGAAAATGTACAAAGCGCACTCTAAGTTGATGCTACACAAAGGAACCCCTTT
>CAAKHG010042862.1:0-11726 GCA_901007715.1 Dactylopterus volitans | reverse complement strand
GATTACTGATGATCACGAATCCACACACGCACACACACACACACACACACACACACACACACACACACACACACACACACTAGAGGAACTAATGTTTTCTGTGTAAGACAGAGCTTTCAGTTCCAGTGTGTTTGTGTGTTTGTGGTACTTACTGGTTTACATCGCTCACTGCTTTCATAGAGATAAATGTTGGGGCGCTAAAACCCGAATTGTTTCAGCAATCCCGGTTATATTGAAGACATCAATCCCAGTTACATCAATCCCTGTTACATCAATCTCTGTTACACCAGTCCTAGTTATAGTAAAGATGTCAATCCCAGTTATAAACCCAGATATACTGAAGAAATCAATCCCAGTTATATGAATCCCTGTTTCAACAATCCTAGTGATAGTGAAGACATCACTCCCAGTTATATCAATCCCTGTTACAACACTCCCGGTTATATTGTAGACATCAATCCTAGTTACAATCCCAGATAGACTGAAGAAATCAATCCCTGTTAAAGCAATCTGTTACGTCAATCCTAGTTATATTGAAGACATCAATCCCAGTTACATCAATCTCTGTTACATCAATCTCTGTTACGACAGTCCTAGTTATGGTAAAGACATCAGTGCCAGTTACAAACCCAGATATAATGAAGAAATCAATCCCAGTTATATGAATCCCTGTTTCAACAATCCTAGTTATAGTGAAGACATCAATCCCAGTTATATCAATCCCTGTTACAACAATCCTGGTTATATTGAGGACATCAATCCCTGTTACATCAATCCCTCCCTTCCAGCTCGGAGCCCCATGAAACTAGTCTGCGATATCTTGCCTCCATCCCCTGCCAGTCCCGTCTCATGACTGGCCACAGTGTCGAGAGTTCCCCTCATTGATTTCCACTCCATCTTGAGCACAATCCAGACCACCAGATAATTAAGATCCGATGCAGTGCCCCCCCAACTCTCCCATCCCGCCCCTCCCACCACTAATCTGCTAGATCCATAAGTTCCTCTGCAGGCTGCTGCTTCACTGTCTCCCCATGTTGCTGGTGTTCCTCAGGGATGCCGTTTTCACTACATCCTCCATACAAAAGATACATAATACAAAAATACTTAAAAAAAAATACTTTTTCAGAAACATTTCTCGTGGAGTGTAATGGCTGGCATTTGTTTTGCTTTATCAAAAATGCAAAATAACTTTTAGCAGCATTCCCCCTGAGGCATGTGACATTCTCAGCCCTTGTTAGTAAATTTCTCTCAGTAAACTTTTGCATTGCAGTTATGATACCAGCTTTTTTTTTATATATTCCAAATTCATACATAATATTACCAAGTCCACCTGCAACCGTGATGGAATATTAAGTGTCTGTAATTGTGACTTAATTTTGGGTAGAACGCTGGGGGATTTGACCTCACCAAAATGACCAAAAGAAGAAGAGCAAGACTAAGAGGAAGAAGAAGGAGAAGAGGAGCATGAGGAAGAGGAAGAGGAAGAAGGCTGCGGTGAATAGATTTTCACCAGCTGCTCAAAAGAAATCTATTTTGGGGAGGAAAAAGGGAACAAGGTCCGGGGGTTGCGTTCCGCTCAAAGACGCACGGCGGTGGCATGCTAACGCTAGCAGGCTAAAAGCAGCCCGGCGCTGTCAATGTTTGAGCATCAGCTGAGGTTTGGATTAAGAGTAAAGCCGCCTGAGCGAGAGTCTTATTTAGCTTTACATGCAGAAAACGTGGTTGGACCTCGATAGAAGACCACATAGAATATGCTAAATATTAGTTTGGCGGTTTAAATGGCATTTTCCACTGCAAGGCTTCGACAACATTTGTTGTCGTTGCTGCTGGTATGGATGTGAAATAGGTCTCGCGTCGATGTCATAATGAGCTTAAACTGTTGAATGTAATATTTAACTTCTAAAAATACGCAGAAACGCCACCGGCTCACGTCTCGCGTCACGGTTGCCGAGCAGCCAGCATGACTGTCGACCAATCCAGTTGTTCTGCCCGAGAGACGATTACAGCGCTTTTTTTTCCATTTGGAAATTGTCACCAAACTTTTCTAAAAATAAAATATTTGGTTCTGTATTAAATGCTGTTCCAAAGTGAGAAGGGGAAAAAACATTTGCGCCCCCCCCCCTGCCCCCCGCGGGCTGATAAACAGAGCTGCCCGTGTGTGTGTGTGTGTGTGTGTTTCTTCAGATAAAAAAAAAAAAAACACGCATTTTTCACTATGATGCACACCTCAGGGTCGACGCTCCCATATAATAATCCAGGTTACAGCAGTCGCACTTACATTGAGGACATGAATCCCAGTTGCATTAATCCCTGTTAGAAGAATCCTGGATACATCAATCCCTGTTAAAACAATCCCAACTATACTGAATGAGTCAATCCCTGTTACAAGAATCCCTGTTACATCAATCCCTGTTACAAAAAAATGCTGGTTACATCAATCCGTGTTACAACAATAGCAGCTACATTGAAGGAATCAATCTCTGTTACAAGAATCCTGATGACATTAATCCCTGTTACAACAATCCCAACTATATTGAAGGAATCAATCCCTGTTACAAGAATGTCGGTGACATCAATCCCCGTTACAGCAATCCCAGCAATATTAAAGGCGTCAATCCCCGCTGAGTCAATCCCTGTTACAAGACTCCCATATTGAAGACATCAACCCCTTTCACATCAACCCCCTGCTTCCAGCTCAAACCCTATGAAACTGGTTTGAAATATCTTCCCTCTATCTTCTACCGGGCTGCGGGGGGGGGGGACTGCTCCCCCTTAAACCTCCCCAGTGGACCGATGAGCGGAGCTGCCCATCACAATCACCAAATGATGTTTTCTTCTGAGCTCTCTCTCGTGTGTGTGTGTGTGTGTGTGTGCGCAAGCGTGTGTGTTTTCTCCAGATATGAAAACACACACTTCTCCGCGATTAACCACATCTCGGGGTTCTCCGCTGCCGCATCGATCCATCCCGAGCCTTTCCAACATCGTGGCGAGCGACACTCTCCCTCTTTTGTTTTGCAGCTTAAAGGTTGTGAGTGATTCTTTGTGGCACGCATCGATTTTTTGATTCGTCCCCCAGCAGCCGCCTGCATCCGCCGTCCGTCCGTCCGTCCGTCCGCCGTCCGTCCGGCTTCTGCGCCTCTCCCGGGGAGGGACTCATCAGTCCGCAGGGGGAGTTTAAAGGGGAGCAGTTTGTTTTGTTGTTGTTTTTTTCCCCCCTTGGTAGATAGAGGGAAGATATTTCAAACCAGTTTCATGGGGTTTGAGCTTGAAGCAGGGGGTTGATGTGAAAGGGATTGATGTCTTCAATACGGGAGTCTTGTAACAGGGATTGACTTGGCAGGGATTGATGCCTTCAGTATAGCTGGGATTGTTGTAACAGGGATTGATGTAACCGGGATTGTAACGGGGATTGATCCCTTCAACATAGCTGGGATTGTTGTAACAGGGATTGATGTAACCTGGATTGTTGTAACAGGGATTGATCCCTTCGACATAGTTGGGATTGTTGTAACAGGGATTGATTTTTTTCAATATAACTGGGATTGTTGTAACAGGGATTGATGTGACCGGGATTCTTGTAACAGGGATTGATGTAATGGAGATTCTTGCAACAGGGATTGATTTCAATATAGCCGGGATTATTGTAACAGGGATTGATGTAAACAGAATTCTTGTAACAGGGATTGATTTTAATATAGCTGTGATTATTGTAACAGGGATTGATGTAAACAGAATTCTTGTAACAGGGATTGATTTAAATATAGCTGGGATTATTGTAACAGGGATTGATGTAACCAGGATTCTTGTAACAAGGGTTGTTTTTTTCAATATAGCTGGGATTCTTGTAACATGGATTGATGTAACGGAGATTCTTGTAATAGGGATTGATTTCAATATAGCCGGGATTATTATAACAGGGATTGATGTAACCGGAATGCTTGTAACAGGGATTGATTTCAATATAGCTGGGATTATTGTAGCAGGGATTGATGAACCTGGGAAAATGTTGTCCCGCTCACACCGCGCTGCTTTTTGCTGGGTGACAAACATGAGATAAGCGCAGAATCAATGACTATAAATTCATCTTTAAAAAAAAAAAAAAAGGGGGGAACAAAGTGCAAGAAACAGAGAAGTTGATGACGGAGGTATTTTTGGTTCTGCTTTACAAAATTAAAATTCTTCCATGAGCCAATTAAGAAGCAGTTAACATCCGTGTCTGTTCACAATATATACTGTATATACTTGTATTAAATGTACTACGAGTAGAAAAATTCATATTACACTTATATGCCCAAATATTTTATGACCCTGACCTTTGACCTTACATCCAAAAACCTTGATCCGTTCATCCTGAATCAAGATTTGGGCCAAATCCAAAGAAATCCCCTGCAGGCTTTCCCGAAGCCTGACCTTTGACCCTTTTTTTTTTTTTTTTTTTTTTTGGATCCGGGGGGGGAATCGCTCTGTGGAGGTGGCGCTGCCGTTTGCAGCAGCCAATCGGCGCGCTCAGGCCTGTAGGCTGGACACTGTCGAGGTCGTGTCCGCCCCAGCAGGCGTTGGGGGGGGGGGATTCCATCTGAGATTCCATCTTTTAAACTGTCCAATGGGGAAGCCGATCTGTCCTTCAATGGAACGGCCGCTCTGACTGGCTGTGTCTTTTTGTCTTTGTGCTTATGCACAAACCCACGAATGTCACGGTTAAAAAGACGCGTGTGCAGAGCTCACCTTAGTGTGCTGTTTGTGTGTGTGTGTCTTTACTTGTGTGAAGGTGTGTTTGAGTATCTTGATGTGGACAAAGTCACAAAAAGGGGACCGTTTTGACGACATAAGGCCAGACTCAGGCAAACTGAAGGCATACTGGCAAAGTTTGAACATACTGGCAAAGTTGGGAAAATTGGGACAAATTGACAAAATGCGGGCATCTGGACAGTCTGAGGACATGTTGGCAAAGTCAGGACAAATTGACAAAATCCAGACATATTGATAAAACGAGAACATATTGACAAAATTTGGACGATCGGAAAACTGAGGTCAAACTGACAAAGTTTGAACATTTTTAAAAAGTGATGAAATATTGACAAAGTGAGCACATATTGACAAAGCTTGTACATTTTGACAAACCGGGTGCATAATGGCAACGTGAGGACAAATTCACAAAATGGGGACACGTTGACAACATGAGGACATATTCAGGCATGTTGATAAACCAAGAGCATATGGACAAGGTTTAGACATTTTGTCAAACTTTGACAAAGGGAGGACAAATTGACAAATTGTGGACAAATTGACAAACTGGGACATACTGACAAAGTTTGAAAATTTTGACAAACTGAGTACACAATGGCAAAATGAAGACAATTGGCAGAGTGGGGACAAATTTACAAAATGGGGACCCATTGACAGCATAAGGACATATCCAGGCATGTTGATAAACTGGGACATATTGACAAAATTTGAAAATTTTGACAGTGTTTGAACATTTCGATAGAGGGAGGACAAATTGACAAAATGGGGACAAATTGACAAATGGGGACATAATTGACAAAACTGGGACATATTGACAAAGTTTGAAAATTTTGACTAATAAGTTTGAAAATTTTGACTAAGTTTGAAAATTTTGACTAAGTTTGAAAATTTTGATAGAGGGAGGACAAAATTGACAAAATGTGGACTAATTGACAAAACTGGGACATGTTGACAAAGTTTGAACATTTTGACAAAGGGAGGACAAATTGACAAAACTGGTTTGGACATGAGGACACAATTTTCCCAAGCCAGTTTGAGGGTGAAAACTTTTTTTTTTAGAGTTTGTATGCACAAACCCATAAACCATACTACTTACATAACGTCATACTAAATAAGAGGCACGTGCAGGGTGTCCGTCAGCCCCTGTAGCTGGATGTAACAGACACCTAGCTAGCCGTGATAGCAGCGCTCCTGTATAGACGGCGGTTTATGCGTACATATTCCATGAATGCCTTTCTCATTTTTTCCCCAAATGTAGGGAGCAGCGGAGCACACAAACATATTTATGAGACACCCATTCCGCTGCGTGTTGTTGCTCCCGGGCCTCCCTCAGCTGCTCGCGCTCCCTCCGCCGCCGTGCCGGCTTCCAGCTCGGCATCAATAACAATGGTCACCCAGGGTCCTTTGGGTGCTCAGTATTCCGGAGTCAGGGCAAGAAAAAGTACCTGGGCTACCATGTTATTGACCAACCTTGCTTAAAAAAAAAAAAATAGAACAACAACGTTTCAATAGAGCCTCTGGGATTGGAAAAACATTTTTTTTTTTTTTGCGCCTTTACCGACTGCAACAGATATAAGACGGCATCACAATCCAGGCGGGAACCGAACCAAGGTCACGGGAACAGGATTCCGTCGTCAGAACCGCCAGACAGATGTGCCGCGTGGCCGAGTGAGATTTAATTGCGGCCAATCCGTTGGACTCGTTTTTTTACCCCCCCGAACAGACATCGTCAGATGTTCAGATGCGACAAGCCGCCGCCGCCGCCGCCGCCGCCGCCGCCTCCATCTGTCTGCGCCGTCCTGCCGCGGCGACCTCGTCTTCAGGGGACAAACCGGACACCTGACGTCTTATTTTGCCCTTTTCTTCCCTCACAAACACACACACACACACACAAATACACAAACACACACAGTTGCAGTAACAGTAAGTGATATGCCTGCTGTCTCATCCCAAAGACACACACACACACACAGGTGTCACGTGGCGAGGGTTGTGGGGACAGTTGATCCCCAGACAGATTAGGCTGCAATCTGAAATCTCCTCAGGCCAGCCCCTAGGATCATGCACCACACACACACACACACACACACGCACCCACACACACACGCACACACACACGCACGCACACACGCGCACAATGGAGCTTTAAAGTCAGACAGAAAGTGACTTGCCAGTTGGAAAACTCACCAAGTTTTGAGGGAGTCTGAAGCATTTAAGCCATCAGAGAGAATAAAGCTGCCGGAAAAGTGTGTGTTTTGTGCGTGTGTGTATGTGTGTGTGCGTGTGTGTGTGTGTGCGCGTTTGGACATTTTCATTTTAAAAACAACAAATAAGCAGTGAAAGTCGTGAAAGTTGTTTAGGGTAAGAAATCGTGAGCTGGGAACTCGGATAGCTCCGTATCCGGGCTGCCGGCGCAGGCGGTCGATGTCGTCCATGATCCGCGTCCCCCGGAGGACGAGCTGGCCGCCACCTCGGCCACCCTGAGCGGGTTCGATGCGATTGGTTCTCCTTTCCGCCAAGATCAGCCCGGCGGTCTTTGCGCGGTGCAGCAGAAAAGACGAAAGAACCGACGCACGTGGGCGAGAACCGCCGCCTCGTCTCTCTGAAGTGTTCACGTTCCACCTGGGTGGAGACGGCGTTAATGACGGAGACGAGTCACGGCGTCGCCGTGGCTACCTTATTGCTAAATTGCACGAATGATTAAAAATGCTGAAGCGCTTTGCACGTTATGAAACCATGGTTACGAGGCATCAAATCCACCTCCCCTCTGAATCAGAGCTGATCACCAGCCTCTGTCCTCCATGAGGACGCCACTGCTCAGGTTCTTAAGGTGGGCTTGTGAGGGACTCACTCCCGAGGCCCCGCTGTCTAAATTAGCACTAGCAAGGTGATGCTAACTCGCACACGGAGCTCAACCGACTGTTGTGAAATCAGTGAGGACATGTTGACAAAGTCAGGACAAATTGATGAAATAGGGACATGTTGAAGAAGTGGCGACATACAGACTTCTCCTGGCCCCACTGTCCTATTAGCGTTAGCAATGCTAACTCGGAGACTGAGCGCAAACGACTGCTGTCAGATCAATGAGGACACATCGACAAAGTCAGGACATATTGACAAAGCTGGTACAAATTGATAAAATGGGGACACGTTGACAAATTGAGAGCATATTGAAAATGTGACATGTTGACCCTTTGAGGCCCCTTTGTAACGCCGGAATTAGCAATGTCCACTCCGCGCACTGGACTTAACCGACGGCTGTCAGCTCAAAGGGCACAGAGCAAGGACAGACTGAGGGGGCGGGGCTACACCAACAAAGCAAAGACGCGAGGAAAAACTGAGACCGTTTGACAAAGTGAGGCCATATTGGAAGAGTGAGGACAAATTGTCAACGCAGGCGTAAATGAACAAAGTGCGGGCGTATTAGCGTCAGCGATGCTAACTCGCAGGCTGAGCTTAAACGACTCTTGTCAAAATCCATGAGGACATCTTGACAAATCGAGGCCAATTGGCAAAATGGAGACATATTGGCAACAATAGAATGCATGGACTTCTCACGGCCCCGCTGCCATATTAGCGTTAGCAATGCTAACGCGTGCACTTAAGGTAGGACTGCTGCCGCGTGACAGTGGAGGGCTTCTCTCGCCCGGCGCTCTTCATTTTTTTTCTCCACCTTGCAGAAGCTGCCCGGCGGCCTCAGGCGAGAGCGTATTTCATAACGGGGAGGAAGAGCCTGGAAAAAAAGGGCCTTCGCCGACCACTTAGGAGTAATCGAAAGTGACGTTTTTCTACGGGGAAACGGCGGAGCGCTAACGGGAGGTTGGGGTTGTCTGAAAAAACATTTTTCAGACGCCTCGCTCGGATCCGAGGGCCTAATTGTCACCGGGAAAAAAAAAAAACGGCTTCACCTTTTCGGAGCGTGAGAAATTGCACAAGGTGGTAAAAGTGCTTTCTTGACTGTTTGACCGCCCTCTGAGAAGACTTGCTGGGGTATATTAAGTCTTCTGGTGGTCCGATGATGTTCCCGGACTCCCTGATTATTGTTCTCGCGTCTTTGTGACTTTCAGTGCGTCGGTGTTTAACCGGGTTTCCTGTTTGTCTGCTTCTGCGCAGGTTCGACTACCAGGAGCTCCTCCACAACTCCAGCTTCTGCCTGGTCCCCCGAGGCCGACGGCTCGGGTCCTTCCGCTTCCTGGAGGCCCTACAGGTGTGTGTATGTGTGTGTGTGTGTGTGTGTGTGTCCCGGCCTGGCCCAGATCTGAACCAGGTCTGATCGCGAACTCTGCCGATCAGAGTCAAAATTGCCGGCTGGTCATTTCTGTCGGTCTCGGTTCAGGCGTCTGCGGGATGTGAGGTTGATCGGAAGCACAATAATAACGCTACCCTCACCTCCATCTGTCTTGAGAAACTTTGGCTCTATATTAAATTGTAATATTTTTTTGTGTTACAAATTCTTAAAATATCAAATATTGAGTTAGAAGATCTTCTTTTTTTTCTTGATCTCTCCGATCTGTTTCACACTTCCCTCTTGTTCAGGAGCGAAAAGATGAATCGGCCCAAGACGAATTATCACACCCAAAAAAAAATTTTGATCATCAGTTTTTTGTTTTTTTTTTGGATAGCCAATCAAGTTTGCTTTTAGTTCAGACAAATTTAGATCAGCAAAAGCCAGGAAAAAAATAAAAAAAAACATTTTTTGGAGCTAAAAGTATGAAAAACGGCTCCGGAAACTTGAACCGAATCGAGCGTCGGTGTTAAATTGAGTTCAGTTTATGTCTTGGAGAAACAGGCTGGACAAAGCAGATAACTTGGCTTGAATGTTCCTTCCTCTGGGCGTCTCCGCGCCGTCAGAGTGTAACTCATCCGGAGAAATGATTTATTACGTGGGTTTTCTTTCTTTTTTTTTTTGCATATCTCCTGCTGGAGAAAAAAAACCCAGCCAACGCGGGGAGATAATCGGAGGAATCAAAGAGCCTGACAACCCGCCGTCTCGCCTTCCTCCCACCGACGGCCGATCTTATTGCTATTGACGAAATGTCATCCCGACGCCTCGGCGGAGGCCTGTTCCCGGCGATAGGCGGGAGAACTCGGAGGACGTTCTCGCCGGCGCTCCCTTCCTATCTCCCGCTGCTTGACATCAGGCATCTGCCGACGCTCCTGCCTCCGCCGCCCGTCGCGCTTCGCCCCGTCCGCGCGGACGTTTCCGGGCGGACGCACCAGAGCGCCTCAGCCTTCCTCCTCCGGCTACACCGGAGGACAGACGCACTTTTATTTGGCACGCCGCCAAACCCGGATCTGATCACTTTATCCACTCTTGGGCGCCGTTGAAATATGATTTACAGCTGAAGGGCATCACTCAGGAAGTAGATGCAAGTGCGGGTAAGATGATGTCGATGGAAGGGTGACGCCAATCAACCACTTAGAACAAGAAGATATTCTGACTATGAGTGCAACTTATTGCAGATGTCTCCACCAATCAGCCATAACATGATGACCACCTGCCTGATATTCTGACCCGTGGAGGTCTGGACTCCACCAGACCTCTGATGGTGTTGCTGTGGTATCTGACACCAAGATGTCAGCAGCAGATCCTTTAAGTCCTGGAGGTTTGTGAGGTGGAGCCTCCATGGATCTGGACTTGTTGGTCCAGCACATCCCACAGATGCTGGACTGGATTGAGATCTAGGGAACCTGGAGGCCGAGTCAACACCTTGAATTGGTTGTTGTGTTCCTCAAACGTTCCTGAAGCATTGTTGCTTTGTGGCAGGGAGCATTATCCTGCTGGAAGAGGCCACTGCCATCAGGGAATACTGTTTCCATGGAAGGGGGGACATGGTCTGCTACAATGCTTAGGTAGCTGCTACGTGTCAGAGGAACATCCACATGGATGGCAGGACCCAAGGTTCCCCAGCAGAACATTGCCCAAAGCATCATGCTGCCTCTGCCGGCTTGGCTTCTTCCCATAATGCATCCTGGTGCCATGTGTTCCCCAGGTAAGCGACACACACGCAGGACCACTTGTGATAGGTCCTGACCACTGCAGACCAGGAACCCCCCACAAGAGCTGCAGTTCTGGAGATGTTCTGACCCGGTCGTCTAGCCATCACAGTCTGGTCCTCGTCAAAGTGACTCAGATCCTCACACTTGCTCCCTGTTCACCTGCTGCCTAATATATCCAACCACTGACAGGTGCCATGGCAACCAGATAATCAGTGTCATTCGCTTCGGCGGGTCAGTGGCCGTAATGTTACAGCTGACTGGTGAGGAGACGACAAACAAAAAGTAAAGGTTGATTTGTTTGGAAAAAATTTACCAAACTGGGGCTCGGGTTTCAGCTTAGGGAAGTTCCTCAGATTCAAGCACCTTAAAATGTCATAATAACACAGAAATGCAGTTTTCCTGCGTACAACAGAGCACGCGGTCCCGGGTGTAGTCGTCGGTCCACTTCAGCAGATGTTTGCTAATCATCACCTCCGAGGACGGAGGAGGGAAAAAAAAACAAAGAAGACGAGAGGAAGAACTCCCACAGGGCCCCGGCGAATCAGAGCGGCGAGGCTCGGCGGTGACGGGTCGGCGATCACCAATCAGGAAGCTCCTTTCATGTCTCAGCCCCACCTGCTTTACAGTCCCGTCAGACTTTGAATGGAAACGCCAGACTTTTACCGTCTTTGCTCGGCGTCTCCAGGCCGGTAAATTCTCTGACTTGGATCCCTGCGACATCTGTTGTTATTATTTTGGTTTTTCGCTGTTAAAAGGGACTTTTGGTGGAGCTTTTCTCGTTCAAATCGAGGGTCAAAGGTCGGAGGGTATCACTTAAGGTTCTGATTGCCGAGCCCAGTCGCAGGGGGCGCGATTTTGGGGGTTCTGGACTTCACAAATGCAACTTTTTGCATAAAACAGCAAAAACGAGGGATGGAGGAAACACTGTTTTTAAGATTATTATTATCAAATGTTATTGTACTCATATTATTGTTGGGACA
>CAAKHG010042860.1:0-10690 GCA_901007715.1 Dactylopterus volitans | reverse complement strand
GAATACACAGTAATTCTTGCTCATCTAATGCAGATTTAAGGGTTTTTTTTTGTGTGTGTGTGACAAAATTCATACACTATGAAGCTGAAACGCTCTACATACTCAATTTGACATCACATTTAGTGAATGAATCTATAAACCTATCAGCATATCTGATTCACAGAGCAGTAAAACGTTGTTTTTTGTTTTCCAAATATTATCTGTGGCTGAAACTTGTCTCCGAGCCAGACTGAGCAAACATCACATGATGAGACCTTAGCCGCCCGCCCACCGGCGGCCCACCAGAAGCTGAACCCATCCCGGAGTCCCTCACCTTTCCAGGGCCGCTGGCGACAGAGGAGGAGGACTTGGGGAGGAGGCCCAGGCGCTGCAGGTACATCTGCAGGTTCCTCCTGAGCTCCACCTCCACCGGCTTCACCCTCTGGTCCACTGGGTCCATGGCCTCGGCCGCCAGCCTGGGAGAGACAGACGGGCAGAGGTTCCCAGAATTAAGTGAATTTGTGGCAGTCAAATAAATCAAAAGCGAGAGATTTACAGGCGAAGGAGCTACTGCAACAGTGGTGAATTTAAAACAAAAACATTTGAATATTCCTTTAATCCTGCTGAGACAGACGGTAAATACTGAATGTACATTTACATGCAATGGCCAATTTATTAGGGACACTTAACTAAAACAAACAAAAAAAACTTCTTTCATGATAGTCAGAACATTCCGTTTTCTACTGAATCTGCTGGTGAGGATGCTTGAGTTCACATTTAAGCTCGTTGGAAATGTTCCGGATCACACTGGGGGGTGTTCCTAACAATCTGACCATCCCATTCACATCTATGAGTTTAGGGTTGGCAAACTGAATCGACGCCTTTTCAAACAGATAAAATTAAAAAATTAAAATCCTCATTAAGAACGACCTTATTGCAGTACTACACTGTATGGTTGACTTTAACTAGGTGTATCTAATAAATTGGCAAGCGAGCGTATGCATAGACCGATCAGCCATAACATTATGACCACTTCATGTTTACCGTAGAATATAATGCAACGGCCCTGCGATCAATCCTGCCCTCTGTTATTTTATTTTTGTTCATTATATACACAAGAATGATTTCATGTTTGACCTATTTCTGTTTTTTCACTTTTTAACATTTGGAATGTTTTCAAACATTTTGAATAATTGAAAACAAAGAAAACGGATTGCACGCAGCACAGCAATAGAAAAATATAAACACTCTTTGTGTGTGTGTGCGTGTCTAAAAATATCTCAAACATGAGCTCATTCTTCTGTGCACAACACAAAACATAAATGATTGTTAACAAAAATGACCCCAAAAAATGGGACAAAAAGGCATTGATTCTAATATGGGTCATTTTTGACCGACTTATGGAAGCTTGGGGTAGTCATACAAAAACTAAATTTTTTTTAATGTATAAAAGGTAAATTCAAATGTTAAACACTATCATATCAAAATGTGTTTTTTGAGGAACATCTGGAAGATGAAATGATAACACCTTTTTATTATGAAGATATTGCAAGAAAACAACCTCACTGGCTAATTTTTTACCCACTTACGCATTTTAAGGGTTAAATCTGTTGGGGAGAGGCGCTGACATGTTTTCTTAATTGTTACTGGGGCTGTAATTTGTGCTGCTGCTGTTATACTGACAGGTGTCCCTAATATTTTGGCACCCTAATGCATGTGAGTGGTGTGACCAAAATATTAGGGACACCTCTTAAGCCAAACCCAGTACAGTTCAACAGCATCACAAATCACAGTCCCCGTAACAACCATGCAGGGCTGCTGCATTATATTCTATGGCAAACCTGCAGTGGTTTTAATGTCATGGCTGATCGGTGTATATATACACATACACAGTATATACTGTACATACTATATACTGCTTATTTTAGACATTCTGGTGCATTTTTGAATTACAGTGCAGTAAAAAAGACAGGTTGGTTGAAACAACTAATAAGACACCAAAATCCAACCAAAACTCAGTCATCATCATCATCATCATCATCATCAGGAGCACCTGACCTGCCGTCGGAGCTGTAGACGCGACCTCCCTGCGGGGGTCTGTGCGGGATCCGCCTCAGTTTGGACAGCTCTTTGGCCAGGACCTGCTGGGTGGCGTCGTCTTCCCACGTCAAACCTAAAAAAAAAAAGCACAGCGAGCCTTTTAGAAACGCGCCCGGAACCCACCAGAACCGGTCCGCCCGAGAAAAACCCCAGCGACTAGGAACGCAAAACCGGCCCCCAAAACGCAGACTTTAACGTTTGCTAGAGAACAAATGTGAAATGTTGAGTGAGAAATGACCCAGTTGGGATTTCTCATAACCGGTCGCTCACTAGAAGGAGCTCGCCATATTTGGTAGCATTTAATGTTGATGTGATAATATCTTTAATAAAAAAAAAAAAAAGCACATATTGACGTGGATTATCTGCATTTTGTTGCTCCTCTGTTAGCCGTGGAAGCACCTTTGTGGCGTCCTGCGCTGCGCCGTCATCGGTGACCGAGCGAAAACATCGATAAATGAATCAAAAAAAAAAAAAAAAAAGGGGGAGGGGGGCGCTCATGCCTGTTTCTAATGCCGAACATGCATCCAGACACGGCTCTCTCTCTCTCTCTTTTTTTTTTTTTTTTTTTTTTCTATTTTGGCAACCGTACAGAGGAAAGCAGGCGCCGGCAGCAGATGGGCTAGCGGGACAAAATGTTACCGGAGAACGTGGCAGAAACGGTGCCCGGCGAAAACATGACATGAACTGGGAAGGCGCGCGGAAGGACGAGCGATGACGTTTCCAAAAAATAAAAAATGTAAATTATAAAAATAAAAATTTTAAATAAAATAAAAAAAAGACCTGCTGTTCCAAATGTGAAAGAGCTACATCAGAGGACTGAGCTGTGTCATTATTATTTGTTCTACTGTTTTAGCCCAATTATGAAATAACGTTACAATATATACGCATATTATCAAAAAATCAATAATAATATAATTAGATGATTGAGGCCATTTGAAGGCACCTCGTCCACGTCTCGCCCGAACAACCGCAGCAGATCTGGAGCAAATAGATGCAAAGATCTAAGATTCCAGAAAAAGCTTAAATACAAATGTGTTTATTTGTTTTGTTTTTGTTTTTATACCAATTGGGACCCAATCCAAAAATGGTTAAAAACTGATCTGAACCATAGAACCACGAAACTAGAGCGCATGACAGCCCCCCAAAGTGAAGCCAGAAATCTGGTCGCTGGCTGCAGTATATGTGATAAACCCCGCCTCCTCCGTGTCAGTGGGTGGGGCTTGGGTCCAAACTAAAATATCAAAGTACTTTGTTATCACACTGATGTTTGTTCGGGTATTCATTTTTCTAACGAATTTGGATTTAAATAGTTATTAAAAAACAAGGGGTGTGGCCTCATGATTGACAGCTGCTCTGAGTGAGATGCTAAGGAATTGTGCTCAAGGAAGTTGAGCGCTGATGTAATGCTAACTTTCTGTAACTATTATTCTCTGTTTCAGACCACAAAAAATAGGTTTTTTTAATGCCAAACTGATCACTCGCCGCACGGCTGCCAATGACATCACCGGGACAAGATAGCGGCATCCAAATTTGGGATATTTTGGCTTCCTTTTTGTACAAATGAAGGAAGTGGAGGACGTGTCATCCAATCATATTCAGTCTATCCACACCAAACAACCGTTAAGGCTCATGTAGGCTAACATTAGATATGCGTATGGGCGGAGATTTCTGTCCAGCCCATGTTGGACACGGTACGTTTTCAGAGAGCTTGCGGATGCTTACTCGAACGCAGCAAACAGAGCAGTACCACTGGAAGTCGCGGGGGCAGTGTTGCGCAGCTAAAAGCTCACGCGCGTCCAGCAAAAGGAGCAAAGAAGGCGACAGAAATGGCGGAACTGGTGGACACATTGGCCGCTTCTCAAAAACCTCAAGCCTGCAAGTCCGGACTCGCAGACTTTGGAAGTTCAGACTTGGGAAGTCGCCACAAGTTCAAACTCCGGAAGTCGGCGAGTTCCCAAGTGCGCTCCTTGCGTTTGGAATAGTGGCGTTCCTCTTCTTCTTCTTCTTCTTCTGTGTGAATGGCGGCTGGTGCTAAGCGCATAAGCGTCATTAGCGCCACCTACAGAGTGAATCATGTAAAACAACCACAACTCATTCCCTGTTTGAATATTTCATATAAAAATATATATTTGTTTATGTATGTATCCATTTATATATTCATGTATATGTTGGTTATGGACGTGTGAGGTTTATATTTTAAATGAGTCTTTTTTTGAGCGAGCGGGCGTATAAAAGATGAACGCTGGCAAACAAAGTTGTGGGAGTTTGTGGAAGCTGGTGAGTTCCAGATCCAAGCAGAATAAAAAAAAAACAAAAAACAAATGGAGGAGAGACGTCTTGCGGTTGTTGTCGCCGCCAACGTCACCGCGCATCATTCGCCACTCGTTGCTGATCATCCGTGCATTCTGGGATACACGGCTTCCTCAAGTACACCCAAGTAGGCATCTGATCGGACTTCTAAAAGTGGGCGGAGCAGGGACACTTCCGGGTTTGAGGTCCGGACCTGCCACTCGTGGACTTGTGAATTGGAAGAGGACTCGGACCGCCGATGACGACGTTTCAAAAGTACGGGAGTCTGCAAAAGTCGGCACAAGTCCGCGATTTGAGAAACTCCGCTTAACAAGCACGCTAGCGTAAAGCGCCCCTCGGGAGTATGTGTGTGTGACGTCTGACCAGGTTTGAAGCCGACGTACCGATCTACATACGCATCTATTTACGCACGTGAGCATGAAGGGGGCTTTTATGTCCCGCACCCTTCGGTGCCTTTTACTCCTCCGCGTTCCCATCTTGCGGCGGCGTTCCCATCTAGACGCGGCTCCCTTTTGTGCAGCCGTCCACAGAGGAGCAGTCACTCCCTCTGTCGACGTCCCTTTATGCTGTCGACGGTCAACCGACTCTGCAGCTCGGCGTCAATGAGCGGTCCATCACTCGTTGTTCTCGCCTCTCGACGCCGCAGCGCTCGGGCGACGCCTTTACACCCTCGCAAAATGAATTACAACCCCAACCGCCAGAGAGTCGGGGCACAAGCGAACGGCTCCAAACAGCTGTGCAGCACGTCGGGCCAGCTTTCGCCATCAAAGAGCCATAAAATGGGGACTAAAATAGCTGGGAAAAAAAAACAAAAAAAAAACCCAGGAGCGAGTCGAGGGTGAACAGACGGCGTCTGACACAACAGGTTAATAAACGCCGGAGCCCCTGCCAAGATATTCAGAGAGTTTCTCACAGACGAAACCAGCCACAGAAATGCGGAAAAGAGGCTGCCGGCCACTCTGAGAAGGTCGCGCAGGGCACGCCGAGCGAGATGCTTCAGCATGAGAATGGAAACAATGGCTGAATGGGACGGCGTGGTTGCAGAAGGCAGGAAAGTGCTGAATGTGGAGTTGATTCAGCTCATCGAATGCACCGTTCAGGGCTTCGGCTCTGCTCAAAAAGACGCAACGGCGAGCGACGGCCGGTACCTGGGCGGCCAAAACACGAGGCCAGAGGCAAGATCCTTGGGGAAAAAAAAGCAGTTTTCAGACATTCATCCTGCGACTCGTGGCTTCAGTTTTTAACTTTTTACACATTTCAAACTCGTGCGCTTGGAACCAACCGATGGCCATTTTAAAGGCGGGCCAAGTGCAAACAGGCGGAAACATCCTCGCGAGCACAATGAAGCAAAGTTCTGCGAGGTACTTTCTGAAGAAGTTTTCCCGTTTTCCCAAACGGCTTCAAAGGTCGACTTCCCGCAAATGGTTCTGTGGACGGAGCAAAACCATCTGGCATGTCAGATTATGACATCACTGCACTTAACCAATCATCATTCTGCCTGCGTTGAGCCAGTCAACCCCTGGTGGTGGA
Organism: Dactylopterus volitans; assembly: GCA_901007715.1. NCBI lineage: Eukaryota > Metazoa > Chordata > Actinopteri > Syngnathiformes > Dactylopteridae > Dactylopterus > Dactylopterus volitans. The sequence goes on along the minus strand of CAAKHG010042860.1, from coordinate 4,771 downwards.
CTTCAAAACCCTCACAGAACCCCGAACTCAGGTGGATTTCTAGATCCACCTGACTTCTACATCACGCAACCTCGCTGCTCCTGTTCCTGCTGAGTCTTCCATGTTGCTCCACCTCCACGTGCCACCTCTACTCCGCCAGCAGGAGTCGCGCAGATTGAGACCGGTGATGAAAACTGGCTATCAAAATAAACGCCGTTCCACGATGATGTCAATGTTGCTCATGAGGAGCAATTCCGAGGTTCGGCATTCTGCTCCAAGCTGCATCGACTTTATGAGCAACGTAGGATCTTGGGTTGTTTTTTTTTAGCACTTGAGCAGGTCTGGTAACGGCATTAAGTGGGAAGGAACCAAAAGCTTCTTCTCACGTCTCCCCGTCTCCTTGACTCGTCTCTTCTTCAATCACATCCATCTTGAGGAAGATTCCGGTTCCCATGATGCATCTGGGGGAGCTATGAGCGGAGTGTTTCCTTTTTTTCCGCCTCCCACGCGGCTGGTTACTCGAGGACCAATCAGCGATCAAACCTTCTATTCCTGGTGGTTTGCGTCGCTCCTCATACGTCACTCTTCTAATCTGAGTTATGAATAATAAAAAAAAACAACCTCAGACCTTCCTGTCACATCATTCCATCACCGTATCATGGTGGAGGGGTTTGAGTGTCCTAATGATCCCGGGAGCTATGATGTCATGAACGCTGTTGTGATCCTTTACCAGACACCAGAGATTGTTTCTTTTGACGCCTCAAAAACATTCAAACAATAACCCAAAGACCAGACATCCTTGTTGACGGCGTTCGCTGCTTGACAATAATCGCGACTCAAAGCACTGACAGCAAAGTCTGAGAGACCAAGGCCTTCTGTTTTTTCTTCAATGGTACCTCACTGCTTTTAGTGCCACAAACATCCACCTCTGTTGTATCAAGGTAGAGCAGAAGTCTGTTGCCATAATCATAAAAAATAATAATGCGAAAAATAAAAATAAAAAAACCCTAAGAACCAACCATCTGTGTTTTGGTGAACTGATCCTCTTCTCCATACAAATGCAGGAGGCGCATCCTTGCTATGTAGCTGTGAGGTGGCTTTTCGAATGGCTTTACATCTGCTGGGTATTTAGCGTGTCATTAGAGTGGGAGGAAGGTCTGGTGTGTGTGTGTGTGTGTGTGTGTGTGTGTGAGTGTGTGTGGGAGGACGGAGGAGGGTGAACGCAAAGGCAGCAATGGCAGGATAAATAATGCACTGTAAAAGCCATTAGAGAGAGAGAGAGAGAGAGAGAGAGAGAGAGAGAGAGAGAGAGAGAGAGAGAGAGAGAGCGAGGCAACAGACATTAAAGGCTGCATTCAGGTGGTTTATACATTTTGTCTTATTTTCATAGTTTTGGCCGTCAGTAACCATGAAGTCAATGGGTGACATCACCAAAGAAGATCAGAGAAGCTGAAGGCAAACCTCCAGAACTTACCGAGAGAAACCTCCTGCCAAAAAAAATACTAATAAGCAAATAAATAAATGCTGGACAGGTCATAAACGCAAGGGTCGTAAATGACTTAAGTTGACGTTTACAGATCAGAGCGGTGGGTGGGCCACGCAGACGCGGGACTTTGCTGACTGTGTCGTTCTGCTCGAGGTACGAAATTTTTTAGATTAGCAAATGTGGTGTTTTGTGGACTAAAACCCTTAAACCAACCCTCCACTAGCATAGAAGTTTTATTTTTTTGGGTGAACTATTCCTCGAACATACAGATCTCTCACAAACCCAAAACGCTAGCGGAGGCCGGGGGGGTCATGCCACCCGGATCCGGAACTCCAGTCGAGCAGGATTAAAACCTAGAAACTGCGCAAAATAACAAACAATAACAACAACAAAATAGTGAACACGCAACCAGCATCGGCAATCGGTCACACCACCCTGGCCAACCCTCCTCTTCCATCCCGGAGTGCCCACACATGTGCGGTTCACCCATCTCTAGGGTGCCTCACACAGGGGTCAACCTAGCCTCGCCCTGGGGGATACCACAAAATTTAGATTTGATCCGACACCAGCCACCAAACAGTGTCCGAACTTATATGGCTTGTGGCTTTCATCAAATGTCCAGATAAACCAGCATGTCAAGTGGGCCGCTGGCGCACTCGATGCTACTTGGAGGCGCCGTGGTCTCATAACTTTGCTCGTTTGAAATAGCATCATAAATGTACCATGTCGACAAAAGGACAATAACACCGCTAAGAATCAGTCCTTAAGTAGGGTATGGAGTACCGGTAGTATCGATATTTTGGGAATAATCTGCCCACCCCTAAGCTGGGGGTCCCTCATACTCAGACAAACCACTGCACCTCTGACACCAGACCACAGGGGGCAGTGCTGTCCTACAGAGTGAGAGACGTGAGCTTGTGCTCGTCAGTTCTATCCCTTCAACTATCGGGGGTAAATCTGGGAGACAAAAGAGGTGGCGCTTCCCCTTTTACCACCACTGAGGTGCCCTGAGGCAGGGCCCTGCTCGGTGGCCCCGGCGGAGCGGACCACGGTGGTCTTTGGCAACTTTCAGGCTGCAATCAGGGTGTTCCTGCAAAAGGCGGCATTGTTCCCGGTTACCCCTCGCTGTGCAAATAAAGGTTTCGAAAAAAAACATGCGTCAGGCTGCAAAGACCGTACAGTTTTGAGCCGAAACCTAAGCACATCAGAGACATCATAAGAGGGCTGGAACAAAGCACTCAAAGGGGGGACTTGTTGGGACTCGGGGAAGCGGGACAAAGCCGAACTGTGGAATTACGACCCAAACCGCCGGCCGAGCCGCTCCGAATGAAGCGTAGATTACAGAGTTGACATATCTAGGCTGTGGCTCTGCATAAGAAAAGCGGGGAGGTGAAGTGTGGGAAGGGAGGAAGATGATGCCGCGTGTTTCCTAATGAGAGAAGACGGCGGGAAAATGAGCGAGCAAACTGCGTTATCTTTCCGGAGGACTGGCACGGCTTGAAATGCAGATGCCTGAGTGTCTTTAGAGTTTGTCCTGCCTAATGGCATCCGCAGACGGTCGGGGCCAAACGTCTCATTTGCATAATTCATTTCACTTCAGAGCGCCTGACAAATGCCTCCCAAACTCGTCGCCTCACTGTGAAATCGGAATATTTCTCCGGCTCTCCCACCGAGTGCCGATTCAGTGGATTAAATCAGAGCTTTTTTTTTTTTTTTTTTTTCCTCTCTCTCTCTCTCCCTGTTGCAAAAGGAGTTTGGAATGAAAGAGGCTCAAAAGAACGACGGTGGGACAAGAGGGAGAACCCCGTTTCCCCGACTCCTGGCGCCGTACGTCTCGGTGCGGTTCTCCTCAGTGGGCGCAGGTGAGGAGCCCTGGGAAGCAACAGGCGGTTCCCCGCGGTCGCGGCGCGCGCCGTTCAGCGCCAGGCTGCCTGATGGAAAGGGACGCGGCGCTCCGGAGGCCGTCCAAACGGGATGTTACGCAAGCGTCTGCTGCCCTCTAATGGGCAAGCACAGCGATGGCAAGGGATGGCACTTTTTTTTCCCCTTCTATTCACTCTGACGACGTGTGGCGCTTCTGCTTTTCGGCTTAAACTTTTTCACCCATTTCATATTGTTGCATATGAAACATGTTTTTTTTTTAAAAAGTTTTATTTAGATTTTGTGTCCCTTAAAAGGAAGGATTTTGCAAGAATACTAAAAGAGCAACACTGCGTGAAAACATCACTCAATTTCGCCCAATTTCCCTCATATTTATTTTCCTTTTCTTCACCATTGGTTTTAATTATTTTTCCACAATCAAATGAATTGTTCTTGGACATAAAAAAAAAATGATTTCAATTACAATTGCTGCCTCAATGTTGTGCAATTGTAATTATTTAATAAATGGAGCATGAATGTCATAAAAAACAATGAAATTAATTGGGGGGAAAAATGAATTAATTTTCATGGAATTATTTTTTTCTTGTTGTGGACAGTGCAGGCATTACAAGAAAAAATAATTCCATTTTTTTCCCAATTAATTCCAGTTTTAATGGCATTTACACTTCATTTATTAAATAATAAGGATGATTTTAGCTCAACATTTTGTCTTTCACAATGGCTCAGATCTATTATTCCCTTAATTTATCATAAAGTTCATTGTTCGTTCAGCTTTGATGATGTTGGAGGCCTTTGCCGGAGTACTTGAGCACTTCTTTTATGCATTTATTTAGAAATTAAAGTCGGGGACACCATGAGGAGGGACAAGAAAACTCAGCAGGTGGAAATGTGAAATCCATAAATTACAGAAACAGAACCAAAACGAAAATAAATAAAACAACTGGTGGCCACACAAATAACCCAAAGACGCACTTGAACCTTAAATCAAATCACAGAATCTCAATCTTGTCTTATATCATCACCATCAATATTTCACAAATAGCTACATCATCACCACAAACATTCCAATCTCCAAATCCCTTGAAAGTCCAGTATTGTCCCCTTTTTCATTCATCCCCGGCAGCGGGGTGGCAGTCGGAAAAGTCAAAACTGGGCTCATGAAGACTTGGCTCCAAGCGCAATGGTTCGTTATAGGTTCCATGCTCCAAAACAGTGAGCGCGTGTGGCCGTGGAACCTTAATTGATTTCTTCACATTTATGCCGAATGCAAACAGGAAAAAGAAAAAAAACGACAAAATGCATACTGACAATAAACACTGATACAGAAATATCGAGGTTAATTGTGGTCGAACGGCCGCCCGGAAGGTTACTGGTTCCATCCTCAGATCCAGCGGAGACCGCGTCTAAACGTCCTCGAGCAAGACG
>CAAKHG010042857.1:0-16450 GCA_901007715.1 Dactylopterus volitans | reverse complement strand
CACACACACACACGCACACACACACACGCACGCACATGCACGCACGCAGCAGGCCACCACAACTAACTTCATCACTTGTCAGTAAATGATATTTGATTTTTTTTTCTCACCCCCCCACACACATCTCAACTTTGAACCTGATCCCTGACGGCTTTGGTTAGGCAGCGCCAGATTTCCGTTGCGAGAAAACACAGCGTGAAACTACATTCAAACGATCTAATATGCCGCACAGGCGCCGCCGCTGCCGGTAACGCTCGCTCTGATGCGCAACCGTGCGTGTCTGAGTTCATAAATCAGAGCTGTGTGTACAAACAGATTAGCAGATCAGTCGGTGGCCAGCATATTTCATATTAGTTATGCTCTCTGTTTTTTTTTTTTTGCGGCTGTCTGTGTGTGTGTGTGTGTGTGTGTGCGTGTGTGTGGCATCCTCCTCAGAAGCCGTCTCCTCCGCTCTCGCCCCGCTATCTCGTCGTTTCTCCAGCGAAATTAACGTTTCGTCCCACCATCTCAGATTTACTCCGTCTCCTCTCCCACTATCTCGCTCCCTCCAAATCCCGCTTACGTGGCAACAATGGCGTTGCTATTAGCAGTGGGTTTGTAAGTAGGCCTGTTATATAAGACGGCCGCCTGGCAGCGGGGTGAGGAGCCGGCGCCCGACAGTTTATTCACCGGGTGTCACAGTGCTGCAGCAGCTCCTCTGCTGATGGGTGCAAAGCATAGACATGGAAATGAGGGGTGAGGGTCAGAGGTGGGCGGGGTGAGCGGGGCTGGGCGGGGCTTAGTGGGGTGTGTGTGTGTGTGTGTGTGTGTGTGTGTGTGTGTGTGTGTGTGTGTGTGTGTGTGTGTGTGTGTGTTTCTGCCGGAGGTGTCCCCCGGGAATCTCGCGTCTCCGCTTCCTCTCACCGATGGAAACAAAACGAGGTCTTCGAAGTTCCTGGAAAACGCGCGCGCGTGCGTGTGTGTGTGTGTGCGTGCGTGCTTTGAGGCCTGCCTTGTGTGCATCAGCCCTGATAGGCAGACAGTGTTTTAACTGTATGCAAGAAGCCGGGTTAGCGTGCTCGTGTGCTTGTGCGCTCGTGTGTGTGTGTGTGTGTGTCAGTGTGTGCTCGTGTGTGTGTATCTATTCCCTGCTACTTTGAAGCTTTACGATGACACAGCACCTTTTTCCACCTCACCTCACACGGCGGAGTGTGCGTTTTGACTGAGCATGTGCGTCTGTGTGTGTGTTGGGTTTTTTGAGGATTGGGATTAGAGTGATTAGCAAAATTAGCGTTTGAAGGTGGCGTGCCTGCACAAACGTTAGCCTGCGCGGTGAAACAAAAAAAACAACAACAAAAAACTAAAACACGCTTGGATTAAGCGCGTAACAACAAAAGGGCACCACGCAGCGATGGAAAACCGCGCGGCGTGTGCCCTCCTCACCAGCCCGCTTGCCCTCTTTCTCACACACGCACACACACACACACTAATCTCGCTACACAGGCTCTCGAGCCGCCTTCCCCCTGTGCAAAGCCAGCCTGTGAGACTGCCGCTGCAGAACGTGAGTATCCCTCCATCTGCGAGGGCCCAACATGCTATGATGGCTCCATCTCACGCTCGGACAACGACGCCGCCCCCCCCCCCTCCGGTCCTGAGTGCCAGTGACATCTTTTCCGCCCGAGTGTCACCGCACACGGAGATCTATTCAAACGCCTCTTTTATCGCCACGCTCAAATCACTCGGCTGGAATCATGGACCTACTTCTACCGCTGACCGTGCAGCTATCTGGGTGTTCCGTGTGTGTGTCAGTGTGTGATTCTCCAATATATATACTGTATATATATATACAGTATATATAGATTAGTCTGTTTCAAATGGAAAGCAAATCAGTTCTCATGGTGCACTTTTTTTTTTATTTTTTGGGACCATAACTTGGATGACTGGTGCCAGAGGACCTTCCTTAGTCACATCATGAACCTGACGCCTGAATTTAGACTGACTTGATGAAAAGGTTTCGAAAAATATGCTCAATTAACGCGACCGTAAACGATATCTTTTAGCAGCAGCGTCGCAAAAAAAACGAAAGAGGTCATGCTCTAACCGCTGGATGAGTTTGATTTATCGATCTAATCACGTTGGCACTCTGAGCAGATAAACATTTCTGAGAGCTTGTGGAGGAGCGGCCCGCGTTTTTGGCAGCAGGGACAAGGAATGACCATTTTTAGCACTGGATTTTGACGGATTTTGAGAATACAGCCAGGTTGACAGCCGCGCAACGCGGAAATGAGGCAACCTGGTCTCGAGGTCCACACTCGCGCGTCTCCGCCACGCCTCGTGTTCGCGTCGGACAAAGATCGTTAGCGTCAACGTCTCAACATCTCCCATCACGGCCTCCCCCATCCAATTAAACGTGACCGCTCAGAACATCCACGCACTGTGTTAAACAAATCTTTCTTCTTCTACTTCCTCCTCTTCTTCGTCAAAGTCAACCCGATTGTCAGCTCGGCCTGACAAACAGGACGCCGGCGGGATTGGAAAGCCGGATAAAATATGCAAGAACACAAGCAAAACAATGAATAAGAGAAGACGGCCGGGTACTAAAACAAGCTGGAAAAGACATTTGAGTACAAGCACATGACTGCGGGAAAAAAAAAAAAGAAAGAAAGAAAGGCAAGCGGGATGGTTTGACTGGCGGTGAGTAATTGGAGTGTAACTAGAACAAATAAATCCAATAAGCATTGCGACGGGAATAAATAACATGGTGGCAGTTTATTCTGTTGATTTTTTTTGTCCGCATGCTTTTTGCTGGCCAGTTCGACCTGCGCGCTCAATGAGCCTCGGAAACGGTCAAACTTTCAAAATGTTCCGCTTTTGAAGGTTATCACACTTTTACTACTATATCAAACTTTTTTCCAAAAAAGAAGAAAAAATGTAGCACTGATGGGACCTTCGGCTGGGTTAGCGCCATCACCAAGGCAACCGCGCTTGTCGCCCGACACCGCCGCGCTGCGTCACCCGTCACGACCGCGTGACCCCGGAGCGAGCTAGCTTGTCGTTTTTATGCTTTGGAAAAAAAAAAAAAAAAAAAAAAAAAAAACGTGCCGCTTTCTGAAGCTTCGGCGCCGGAAACGTTTTTTTTTTTTTTTTTTTTTTTTTTTAACGAGTTGCTGCGCCCAAACGCGCCACCAGCTAATGTCACTTGACATTAGACATTAAGACCTTGAAAGTTCATATATCTCGCGGGAACCTCCACCGAGGCTTGACCATGAATATTTTTTATATATTTTTTCTCCCCCCCCCCATAAAAAAACAAAAAAAAAAAAACGATTCAGAACCGCGGCTAACAGGCAGATCGCGTACGGAAACCAGATAAGCATTCACACTTATCTGACGTCGGTTGGGCCGAATGCGCTGGGAGTCGACTTATCACGCTCGGCGAGGTCAGGCCGGCTAGAAAAACGCGCAGAGCAGCGCAGAGCAGCGGCGCAGGCAAGACAAGGCCGAGCAACAGCGTGCATGTGCGTGTGTATTATTAATAAATCTGTTCATCAACTGGAGACAGAGGAAATGGTTATGATGAAGGTCCCCCCCCTCCCACCTGACCACAACCTCCGGATACTGACAGCCTAATTGAGATGCCTATTTATTACACGGCGGCTACATTGCTCCAGCTCAGCCGACAAGACTGAGGGGTCTAAGTGATCAGCTGAGAGTGTGTGTGTGTGTGTGTATATGTGTGTCTGTGTGTGTCCATATACATATGTATGCAGGCATGGATGACTGGATTAGAGTCGGGCTAAGGCGCGCAGAGCAAAGAAGATTACGCAATATGTTTAGACCGAGCAGCACTTCATAGTTGGACGCGAGTGAAACAGGAGACAATCGCATTATCTGGCCATCAATGTGAGTTTGTCTGTGTGTGTGTGTGTGTGCGTGTGTGTGTGTGTGTTATCTCCACCCTTGCTCTTCTTCAGTCCTCGAATAGGCTTTGAGGGAGATTAGTAATGAAAGGATAAAATTCTAAACTATTAAAAAAAAATCATAAAACACACACACACACACACACACACACACACACACACACACTTCCCTGCTTCTTGACCCTCCGTCTGTCTTACACACAGCCGCGTGCGCGCGCACACACACACACACTGCAGTCAGAGCTGCGTCAGGCTGGTTATATAACAGAAGAGTGTGAGAGTGTGTGTGTGTCTGTGTGTGAGGAGGAGGTGGGAGGGGGTAATGGGGGGGCTGAAAAGAACATAGTATATTGACGAGAGGAGAGGTGCGCAATTTGGATAAGATTTGCTCATAAGTGGTTATGTGAACCTTATTGATATGTTCATATCACAGTATTTTGTGGTTAAAAAAAAAAAAAAATCATCACGGAGGCCCGCCGCCGAACAAAAACGAGGCTGTTTATGCATTTTTCTGCAGCAAAATCCCATAATCTTATTAGGGACTCATAAACCCTGAGAAATATTCCTACTGTAAAATCTCTCGCTCGGGCAGACGCGAGCAAATTATACAGCCAGTTAGCGTTCGCCGATGCGAGAGCTGCAAAAAACCGCGATACGGGACTTGGGTCAGAGCACGTTTTTATGGCGCGGCTGGGTGGGGTGGAGGTGGAGGTGGGGGTGGGGGTGGGGGAAGGGGTGGGGGTGGGTGCAGTCGATGACGCCGAAACGCATCCCCGCTAATCGAGTTTCGCGGCGCCTCGGTGCTTCACAAGCTCACAAGCGGCTGTTTGTGCTCGACGTCCTCGTGCCTGCTCGGCCGCACGCGGCCATCTGAGCTGATGTTTCTCTCGGGGCGAAGCGGCGGCGGCAGTGGCAGCGGCGGCGGCGGTGGCGGTGGCGGCGGGGACCTTGCCTCGCTGCCTCCCCCAAAAATATCTGCGCATCTTGAATAAGTTATGATTCTCCGTGTCTCTAAGAGGACAAGTCTCCAACCATGTTACCCATGATTGTGCTGCGTTCACCGCCCCCTCCCCCCACTTTCCTCCTTCCCCTCCCTCTCCTTCCTTTTTTTTTCCCATCTCGCCGCCCGTCTCAGCCATCACAGGCGTTATCGAGGCCGCGTTCCCTGCCGCTTCCACCCGGCCCAGTTGCCAATCTGAATATCGGCTTGCCTGCTTCCTCCATTCATCACCCGTCCGCCTATCAAATGAACGCCCCGGACACAATAAATCATCCCATTCTCTCCCCTATTTCCACCATCCCTGTCTCTCGACCCGTCCCCCCCCTCAAATCCCCTCGGGTGGCGGGCCGCAACGCAATCAGCGGCCCTCCTGAACCCCTCTCAGCTCAGAGTAAACACAGCTAGACGCGGCAGGCCGGCCGGCTCAGCGCTGCCACCTACTGTCAGCGTGAGCCGAGCATGATAAGAGAGGCGGCATTGCCCCCTGCTGGTGGAGAGCCACAACCTCAATGGGGCACACCCCCCACCCCCAGCGCACCCCCACAAATTTGCCCGCCATGTCCACACGCATGCATGTGCAAGCGCAGATTTCCGGATCATCCACATAGAATGTGATTGTGCACGACAGCCCGACCGGCGTCCTTTTCTCCCATTGGCTGATGCAATGAGACTGAAACTGAATCCTCCCACACACACACACACACACACACACACACACACACACACCCAAAGCGAGGCAGGACAAGAACCCCCCACCCCCCAAAAAAAGGGCTTCTGGACCGGAAAACAAACAAAACATGCCTTACACCATCCGAGACTGGGCTTGTGTGTGCGTGCGTGCATGTGTGCGTGCATGTGTGCGTGCGTGTGCGTGCGTGTGTGTGTGTGTGTGTGAGGCAGCGTGGAGGATGCGGGAGTGTGTGGAAGCTGCTGCTCTTTGCCTCTGGTGGCGTCTGCGCATGACTATTAATATCGCAGCACCCACACAGGAAGGGCTTAAGCCCGACATCACCGATGACATAATCGCGCCGCTGAATGAAATTGCTCTTCGTGTGGAAGAGCTGCGCGATTGGATTATGAAACAATGTTGCACTGTGGGCCGCACACACGCACGCACGCGCGCGCGCGCACACACACACACACACACACACACACACACACACACACGCACACACACACACACACACGCACGCACGCACGCACGCACGCACGCATGCATACATACATAGACAAAAGGCAGACGGGAGGTTAGGAGGTTCATTCATGCTTTCCGCTTTAAAGAATATATATATTTTTCATCTACGGATCAAGTTCAGTCTCAAAACTCAGAGAGGCAGCTATTTTCTAATGGTTTAAAAAAAAAAAAAACGCAGGCGTGGTACTGAGAGGTCGCGGGTTCGATTCCCTGGCCTGGCAGCAAAGCTTTTGCAAGGAGGGATGAGTGAAGGAACAGTGATTTTCCCTCCCCTAAGTAGAGCTGAGGTACCCTCGAGCCGTGCATCATTCCCCGGAAATGTTCCCCAGAGGCCCTCTGATCTAGAGTGTGTGCGTGTGTGTGTTCACTTCCTACAGATGGGTCAAACGCGGAGGGTTAATTTCCCCTCTGGGGATAATAAAGCATAATAAAACTCAAGTTACGGCCCTGCGGTTGTGTGCCTCCAAAGCCAAGTTGCAGCTAACGTCCATGTCTGTTTTCGTGACATGTAATGGTTGGATTGTAACAGACGTCGTAGGAATGGAAGTCACTTCATCATTTCATCCTGTGGGAATTTTTGTCTAAAATCTTATAATATTGTAAAAACAATATCTCAGCAATTTGTACTTACGACTGCGGCTCTGGCCGAAGTGGAGGCATAACAATAAATAGCTGAATTTGTGGGAAGAATAATATATGGCAAGTTTTGCAGGTATTCTTTTATTTTGATTCTGGATTCTCTCATTTTTTTAAAACTGTCCTCCAAACTTATCGTGCCCCGGGGCTTCCTCAATCACATCTTAGCAGCTTTCCCACTCGAGTATTTTTACATACAACTGATCATATAGTCTGTAAACCCCCATTTTCGTGGTCTAAAGTGCAGGTGCCTTTTTTTTTTTTGTTTTGTTTGAGGAAAACCATTATTTACACCTTTTACGGTGTGGTTTTTACACCATTCTACAGAGTCTGCTACCTGTTAAAGACGTCATTGGATGAGGGAAATGTAGTGGAGTGCAGGGATTTTAAAAAGGCATTCAGTGCTATAAATCAGATCATTGTAATTGCATAAACTGTATACTTTGTCTAGACTGCCACTCTCAAAGTTTGACTCATATTTAAAGGGCAGGGAGAAGTGTGTTTTGATGAATAACAGCACAGAATTCAAAATGGGATCCCCCAAGGAAGCGTCTTGGGTCCTACTGTTTTCTGTTTGCATATTGATAAACTCCCACAAACACGCCCTGATATACAGTAGGTATACAGATGTTTACACAGGCGCTATATATCCAGAATACCTAAGTAAAAATATGAAGTTTCAGCATGGCTTCTTAACACTAAGAAAACAAACTCAATCTGTTTTTTCTATTAAATATATCATTGAACATCAGCGTTAAAGGGGAACTCACTGAACAAGTAACAGAGGTGACTTACCTATAAGAATACGAATGATTTCAGATTCTCACTCTGAAATTTGTGCAAAACAAAAAAAAAAATCCTCCAAACAATCAAATATACTATTTGCTTTTTTTAGAAATGATCGTGAGATTTGACCGTGCCTTGTTGTCACCAGTCTTAGTGAATTCATGCTCCTGCACGCTCAAAAATCCACCACAACAGCCTCAAGTTTTAATACTAACGTTCAAAATAAATTTTCTCTCTCCGATAGCGAGAGCTTGCAAACCCGATCGCTTCAAATTGGCAGTAAACTTTAAAGATTCACGTCGGCTCAGTAAATGTTCAGTCCTTGGATGGAACACCTTTGAGCTTTTCATGTACTACGCTGTGTTTCATTGAACCTCTCTTTAATCAGTTTTAATTATCGCAAAGGCCTTTCCAGGGACGGACGATGCAAATTAACATCTGCTAAAGAAAAAAAAACACCGTGACACTTGCATTGTGACAGCTGGGTTCAGCCCATGTACTGTATATTGCATCTGTACTTCTCGCGTAAACCATAAAATCATTACGTGAATGAATGAATATGATCAAACAAAACCAACAGATACCAAAAATAAATAAATAAATAAATAAATAAATAAATTACCTTATATCCTCTCCAGTAAGACTGGATGAGCAGAGCAGCCTGCTCTTTGGACAGCAGCAGAAACAGAGGGGTGAGAGGTCGCGGGCTGAGGGGGCAGACGGCAAATAGACAAGAGTGAGGCGGGTTCAGAGTGCGACATGGGTGTGTGTGAGGGTGCATTCTGGGAGCGTTTTTTGCGCCGCTGCTCTCCTTATGCTTGGGAAAACTGAACCAGAACCCGATGTGTGTGTGTGTGTGTGTGTGTGTGTTGGCTGACACGGTGAGGAGACACTCACTGCCTGCGGAGCCAGTCCTTGACAAAAGGGATATCGTGGAACTTCACCCGGGCCTTCCCTCGCCTGATGGGGTTATGGCTGAAGGGAGAGGACCAAAACACACACCTTATCATACTTTTTTTCCCCCCCCTCACACGCATACACCTATAAGATGGTGATAAATGAGGCAACTTCCGTGTGATCCGAAGGGCTCTTACTTGTACAGCCACTCGGTGAGGAAGTCACATGGGTTGAAGGCCGTCATTTTCCTCTGAAACGCCACAGAACGTGATTATCGCGTCGCGAGGCCTACGAGGTATGGCGATCGTGCGCCACAGTAAACGTCGCATTAACCGCGGTATACATATACTGTCTAACATGTCGGTTATAGTACAAGTAAAAGTCGTGCATTCTGAATAAGAGCATACAGGTTAGTGTGTGCAGTGGAAATTCCAGAACTAGGAAATACTCATTTATGACAAAAAAGACTGGTGTATTATTGTAGCGCATGTCATGTAGTATGATAGCAAATTGCAGCATTTTCTGTTGAATAATGCATTGACTATATGTAATATAAGACATTTTTTTCCATAATAATTAGTCATATTTTGTGTTGTAGTTGGAATCTTAACCTAAAAAGTGACGAAATCCATGAAATCCTGCAATATATATTGCAGCATGTATATGCAGTATATGTGGGGTTTATGCAGTTACATGTTTACTATAAATGTTTTATAGGATTCAGAGCAGAATGATTTCACTGGAGATTTAATTAGTGCCGCAACAATTAATCGATGGATCGATTTGCTGTATCAACTATTTAAGTAATCATCTAATATATTTGATAATGAATTGGTTTGAGTGATTTATTTGTTTTTGTTTTTTTATGGACAGAGCGCGACATTTGAAGGGCATCATTTCATCATCGGTTCTTCGCGATTTCCTGACATTTTATAGACCGGGCAACGAATCGATCGATCGAGAGAACAACTGACGGTTTAATCAACGATCAAAATAATTATTTGCAGCTCTAAACTTAGTGAATACCATCGCATAGCAGGAAATGATAACACACAGAAGAACAAGTATTTAAAGACAGTTGCATCACAGTACTTCAGTTAATGCAGTTGGCAATATTCTTACTCGGGTGACGTGTTCACGCTGTGATAAATCTGTGGCCTTTTTTTTTTGTTACTGATAAATATCTGATCAGTTGGATGAGAATTACGAACCCTGAAACAGCCTTGTTTCTGGGCTTCCCTCAGCATCGCCTCCATCCCGGGCAGCAACACCGGAAACACTTTATTCTCGATAAACTCCGTGGCAGGATCTGACACACACACACACACACACACACACACACGAAAACACACACGACTCAGCGTGGCAGTCATCTGTGTGCAATTTTGCGCTGCTGCCAAAGTGCGTTTCTCATCTCACGCTGAAGCTTTTGCGGAGGCGACTTGGCGGCGGTCTTCGGCGGGCTTTTCTGGCTGAAGGGAGGCCGGACCCCGAGCACGGAGCAGCCGCGGAGAGCCAGGTTGCACAGGAGGGGGTCCCAGTCCCTCAGAGGCTTTTCGTCACCCACCTGACGAAACCAGCGAGATCCACAGTTACTCCAGCGTAGGCAACATGCAGCAGGATTATGTCACACAGATAGAGGGGGTGGGTGGTGTTTGTTGACCTTCATCTGACCTTGGCAGTGGCGAGTCCCGGGAGGGCGGGGGCCTGAGGAGCGCCGGGGTGGGGGAGCTGGGCGCTCCACGATCTGCTGCGGGAACGCCTGGGAGCACTGGGAGCGCGGGCGGCGCTGGGTGGGCGGGGCTTCTCAGCTTCATACTCTCCAAAAACACGTTAAACACAAAGACGGCAAAGCAAAAAAAAAAAAAAAAAAAGACAAGCGGCGTTTTAATTGCATCATTAATTTGCGGCTTTCCTGCCTGCGCCAATGATATATTGGAATGCTTTTTTTTCTCATGCTGTATGATTGCATATCCATTTTTTAAATTTTGTCATTAAAGCGATAACCATTTTTATTATTTTTGATTTATTCTGTTTGATCCTTTTTTATATTTCAGTGTGTCCACCTGACTGAATAAACCATTCATTTACAGCACACCTACACATACGCTGCAGCATATATATATATTTGGACACCAGTAAATCACAGTAAATCACCTTTGATCAGATTGATCAATCAATTTTTGAGAAGAAATAGACTTTATCTATCAGGAATAAATCACACTGTCACGATGATTTCATGATTAGACGAAAAAAAAACGTTGTTCCAACTTTATAGGAATATTCATATAAATCTAAACGCGTTAAAAAATATATATCACAAAATCTTTAACAAGCAGATCGTCATCTTACCTTCACAAACTTCCTCCCAGAGTGATTTCCCTGTATCGACCATCTCCTCCATTCCTTTGTTTTCCTCCGTGGTCGTCAAGCACTCCATGGTTGCTAAGGAAGTAGTAGACGTTATGACTTCCGGTGTAAACAATGCGACAAAATGGGAAATCCGGGATAGCCGGTGGCGGGTTTTTTTTTAAAGGGGATTTATGCAGAAGGTGAGTCGATGGATGAACTTCTGTGTGTGTGTGTGTGTGTGTGTGTGCGCACGTTTACCGGAAGTGGGAAAACGCGTCCACAGCAGCGATCCGACGCTAAAAAAAAAAAAAAGCGTAAACTGGTAAGAGTTTTATATTCCACGGGCGTGTTGCGTCGTCGGTGAGCTGCACGGTGGGAAATCCCGGCGGTTCGGTCCGTCAATCATCCGGATCCTCCCGAGTTCGGCCGTCATCTTCGTTCGCCAAAAAGGCGCCAATAACCAAATAACCCATAATCGATACGCGCTCGCAGTCCAACCTGCCAATTACACTGGCAGGTCTTTAATTGCTTTAATGCCACAGCTGCCTGACATCATAAAGCTGACGCACCTATTTACACCGATCAGCCACAACATTATGACATAACAACAATAAAGTTTTCTTGTGAATTTATACTGCCTGAATAAAGTGTTGACACATGTGAATGGTTGTTATTGGGACTGTAATTAAGTGATGCCGTTCAACTGTACTGGGTCACACTGAGAGGTGTCCCTAATATTTTGGTCACCTCACTCATGCTTTAGGCTGAAAAAGTATTCGGGACGCCTCTCGGCGTAGCCCGGCACGGTTCGACAGCATCACCAATTGGTCTCAATAACAATCATTCAAACATGTCAACGCCTCTCTCAAACAGATCCAATCACATTCAACATAAAACTCCTCCTGAAGGGAGAATTTATTGCAGTGCTGTTGCATTATATTCTATGGTGAACCTGCAGCGGTCATGATGTTATGGCCGATCAGTACATTGAGTTAAACTTGGCTCCCACAAAATAGGCAATAAAATGATAAAGCATTATCATCGTCCTAAAACCGATACATTCCCCCCAAACATCTTTTTTAAGAGGAAAAGATTTACATCCACAACACAGAAAATATCAGCAGGTTTTGATTTCTAATTCAAAACAAAAGCGGTGGTTCGTTTCACTCGTTCCCATTTTAGTCACTAGAGGGCAGCAATTAACTTGCAACTGATTGCTAGTTTAGGGAAAAAGGGAAATGGTTCGTGGGATTTTACAATCATCCCAGAAAACACTGGTGAAAATATGCAGCTTGTTCAGTCTACCAGAGGCTTTTTAAGTTAGAATTAAAAAATTTGAAATTTATGGGCAAATCATGCATACTTAAATCGTGCCGAATTTGCCAGTTGAGTACTCAAATTGATCCACCATGCTGCAATAGTGGATCAATTTGATGATTAATGGCGCATTTCCCCCCCCCAAAAAACATTACAAATCAGTTTTTAATCCAAAAATCCACTTTGGTATTTCATCATATCATTCGAACGACATCTTCAAAATTAAAGTCTTTATTGGAATATATTCCAAAGCAGTTAAGTCATCTCATGACTGAACAAAAATAGCCATTTATCAAAAACAAAAAGAAAGTTCCAAGATGATTCCAAAACGCACTGAAGAGCTTTTGACAAAATATACAATTGCAGCAACTCATTTCTTGCCGTCACTAATTGACTTGTTAATAAATAAGACTGTGAAAAACATTTTTTTTTGTACATAACATTTGAGATTTTCCCATATCTGCAACCAAAATGGATCATTACTCACCACCCCCGTTTCCTTTTTAGACAAAATAGTGAAGATCGGTGCCACAAAACCTATCTGACAAAAGTGGTTACAGTGAATCCTCTGATACCATCAACGCCCCCCCAACAAAAAAACAAAAAAAAATCTGAAAGAAAGCAACACAATGAGTAACAATAAAAATAATACAATGGGAGTTTTTTTTTTTAATAAAACACTGATAAAAGAGGATATTAAAAAGAACCAGCTATCAACAATATATTATACAGATTACATTCCTTCGGGGTATCAGATGGGGAGCCCAGATGAGGACGTTTAGAGCTGAGCTAGAGGGAGACAGACGGCCCATCTCATTGGCTTAGAATCCTCTCGACGGGAACGGAAAAGAGTAAAAAGGAACGCGCTCTTGTCTAACGGGAGTCATTAACACCGTTCACCTTTCAGCATTGATTGGTAAATTTTGACGTCCACACAAAGAGAGAGAGAGAGAACACACACACTCGTGAAAAACCATGATGCAATTATGGTTCAGGAAGAGTCACAAGCTGGAAAGAATCCATCCAGGAACACACACACACACACCACACACCACCCACACACTTTCTGTCTATGCTGCTGAGTGTGAAGTACGTATAGCGAGGAGTGTGATACTCGAATCACACGGCGCTCTGGTCAGTGGTTATATAGTGTTGCCGTGTAGTTTAACAGATGACCAGCTTCCAGTTGAGAAAACATTCAGAGCTCGGCCAATGGGAAGCTTGTCCAGTGTCATGGGGGCGGCCCGGACCGCTCGATTGGTCACCGCAGCCTCAAAACAAAAAAAAAAAAGGGGAGTGAACATGCCTGGACAGCGCAGCCGGTGGCGGCGGCGTGCCCGAGAAACAGCAGACTCACAGGAAACCAATGACAAACAACAGGAAATGGTGGAGATGAGTCTAACCCCGCCCCCCTCTCTCGCCGTCCCAACTGTCCCACCTTCCTTCTCAAGTGCAAGGTGCCGAGAGGGGGATGGATTTGTCTGCTCAGTGGAGTCCTGCGCCCTCGTGGGCTTTATTCATTCAGTGCAAGAGGTGTCTTACCCCCCCCCCCAAAAAAGAAGAGGAGACCGGGACTATTAGCTTCTTCCGTGGTTCTTCTGCCATCCTCGACATTCCCTGTAAACACTTTCTTATGATTCTTTCAATAACACAAAACTCTCGTCCGCGATTCAGTCCAGCAACGTCCTTTTAGCGATCCATAAACTCACTTGATTCCTGCCTCTCGTGTAAAAACGTCCACAAGTACTTTCCCCCCGGTCCCCGCTGTGTTTTTTTTTTTTTTTTGAAGAAGCTGGCGCGAGCTATGTACAGACGGTCCGACGCCGAGCGGTGTGTGTCGTGGCGGTCGGTTTCACTGCGGCCGCGGTTCTCCGTGCACCCTGAAGCGGTACAGGCAGGTGTACTGCGGGTGCCCCCAGTTAGACATCACCCGCACCTCGATGATCTGGAAGGCCTTGTCGTTCTGCTCCTGGAAGACAAAAAAGAGGGAATACTTAGCGCGTGTCCTCTCTCTCTCTCTCTCTCTGGCGAGTTGCTGATGCAACTACCTGAACAGGGAAGGTCTGCAGCGACTCCCCGTCTTCCTGGTACGTGTACTGGCCAAGCAGCTTCCCTTCCTCCTGGTACTCATCATCGAGACCCTGCTCAAGGAGAAAAAAAAAATCGCCAAAATTAACATGGATTTAATAACGTCTCCATCTGCATGGCGTTATGTCATCACGTTTCTTACATAGACGGTGAAGTTGCGAGGGGCGCTGGTGATGTTGCCAGTCGGTGACAGCACTTTCGGGATGTGCTCCACGCAGAAGGATTTGGGCAAGATCCTCAATGAGAGCCGGATCACCAGATAGCCCTGGGAGCCTTTGAACGCCCAGCAGTTACCCGGGTACACGTCAGGCTGGCGGAGGGGAGGCGAGGGAGGGTTAGCTCAGTTCCCTAAATAAGTCGTCGTTAAAGTCATGTTAGTAGAAGGTCTCGCGGCGGGACTCACCTGGATGACGACGCGAGGAGACTGAGAGAAGTACCAGAGAGGAAGGCCGAACAGACTCATGAGCGCCGTCTTGGTCTCGTAGGTCTCAGAGCAGCGGGTGCTGAGGATGCTGCCGCCTGGACGCGCGCACAGCGAGAAGAGATCATCATAAAATTCAACTTTAGCTGAGACACATATGAGGAACTTGGTGAATCCAGTGAAGAGAAACTGAGGTCGTCGCACGAGTGTGTGCAGCATTTCTGTCGGAGCGCCATCTGTCCACCGCCATCGCTGGAGCTTCTAGCAAATGTTTCCACGTACACCAGCTGAACGCTCTTATGTGATTGGATTGACTGGTGCATTAAAACTGCTTCAAGCACGCGTGGTTGGCGTTAATCACCGTAAAATCATCGGCGACCGTGTGACAAATGAGCTTCGCTGTCAACCGAACTTGGTTAGCAGCCTTGTTGCTGAGCTAGGCTAACGGCGGAAGGAAAACCGCCGATGGCCGGTTTAAAGGTTTCTCTTAATTTGCCTGGAGAAAACGTGAAGCTTGAAGAGGAGTGGAGACGCAGCACAAGAAGAAGGAACAGAGACAAACAGAAAGCAGCCACCATCGAGCTACTAGGAGGCCATTTTGACCTAAAATAATGCTTTAGTTTTACACTTTGTGATGAGTTGTGCTGATTTATGAGTCCCAACATCACCTACACCTTCCTAACCGTTTAAAAACTCACATCCTACTATGACAAAGCAGCTTGTGCGTCAAGGGAACTAGAATTGTTCTGTGTCGTGACAACGTTAAGCTCTGGCTTCATAACCGTTCATTCTCCCGTGTGGGCGTTTGTGTAAAATTTGCACAATGTTTTTAATTTTCTGCTGTTGGTGAATGAAACTGGTGTAAGCGGGATAATCATGGCCTATGTGCGCGCTAAAGCACTTTTAACGCACGTGACGTCACGGAGGGAAACAATTCAGCGAAAATGTCGAGCTTTGAAAACGGTTTAACCTCAGAGTTGATCGTCCCACAGGTGTGTGTGTGTGTGTGTGGTGCGTCTGTCAGGGCACCCTGATGATGCAGGGGAACCTCATGTAGGTCAGCAGACTGCTCAGTAACCGTGGAGTCTGAGCTTTTCCTGTAATACCCTGTTGTCCTCTAACCTGGCTTATTAATGCTGGATGCTCATTGCATAAGAGACATACATCGCAGCACAGCCCCGCGCCATGGAAAGGCTAGCATGCTAATCCCCTCCGACTTGCATTTGAGCCCCAGGATGGACAGATATTGATGCACGGGGTTTTTCCTCACCGCCAGACTCCAGGGCGTAGTCCACCAGTCCTGTTCGATCCTGCGAGTAGAGCTTCAGCGCGTTCCCGACAATCAGCTTCACTTGCTGGAACACAGAGCACCTAGTTAGAGACTTAAGCCCCAAACTGATGACGCTTTTTTTTTCTTCTCCCAAACCAGATCTGAGTTTATGATTGAAATGAACGAGCACAGCGATGACGAGGTTAAGTGTAGCCGGTGTACGTTGATCACCTCCTCTGTCAGGCCCTCAGTGGCGGTGGCGCTGTGGACGGTCCCGGTGATCGTCTGAGCGACGGCCTTGGCGTGGGACTCGGCGTCGCTCAGCGTCTGAGCGCGGTTAAGCTCCATCTGCAGGGACACGTTCCTCAGGATGTTCTGCTCTAGCGAGGCCAGGAAGGCCTGCAGGTCGGGCGTGCTGACGTAGCGCTCCGACAGCCAGTGGATCAGAGACTCGGGCAGCTCGCCTGCAGCAGCAGCGCCGCCGCCGCCGTAGAACAGCGCCTGCAGCTCCTTACGAACCTGCGACGACACCTGAGCCGTTATCTGGAAAGAGGAATCACACAAACATGATCACCAAATTAATTAATTG
>CAAKHG010042856.1:0-15327 GCA_901007715.1 Dactylopterus volitans | reverse complement strand
TGGGGGGGGGGGGGGGGTGACACTGCACCCATGGCCGTCGCGTCGCAGTCCACAGCCCAACCTTGACCTAAAAAAAACCCCCAAGATGCCGCAGACAGCTTCCCTTTTTTGTCCAGCGCGGAAAGAATCCGTTGGAGCGGCGTGGCTGCACCTTTGACACTGATTGGACGTGAGTCAAAAAACCCCTGTCCCAAATGTTTACAAAACACTTTCACCTACTTATTCATTGCCTTGTGGCCTCATAGTGGACGTCTGTGTTATTGTGGACTAAAGGGAAGCCTCCCGCCTCGTTTCCTTCACGTTTCAACAATTACATGAAGAGGAAGCGTTCCATTGAGTCACGCCGCAACCTTTCACACACAAGCCCTCCACCCGCAAGCCCCCTGCTTTTAGTAAGCCCATCGCCACTTTCTGCGAAAAAAAACGCGCTCCGCGAACTGACATCTGGAACTGATCCGAAGGATTAAAAAAAAAAAAAAAAAAAAACGTACAAGAATTCCCATCTGTGACCCCCCCCACCCTCAGGCCCCCCCTCGGCGGTGCAGTATGTGACAGCCGAGCCACAGCAGCCTCTTGAGCTTTGATGAATTGCAGACAGGTGTCATTGTTGAAATACCAACTTGCCTCTTGGCTTTTGCCATATGTTAATCTGCCCTTCGAGCCCTGGGCCTTTCATTCAGAACCTCGGTTTGGTCAAGAGCATTAATCCGAACCCCCCCCCCTCCCCCCCTGCTACATTTCTTCATGCGCCCCACATGATCTCGAGAGCCTTTCCAAAATTTCACCCCCCCGCCTGCCGCCACACGTTTAAAGCGTTCTCATCCGAAACGGTCTGCCGTCAAGCTGAGCGGTTAATTTTACCGCCCTCCTTCCTCGTTTTCCGAGCGCGCAGTTTCCGTCCGCCGCGCTCGCTCAGCAGTTGAGGGCTGAGGTTTTCGCAAGCCCGCTCTCGCGGAGAAACGCCGAGGGCCTTTCTCCCCTCGACGCTGCCTGCACGAAGGTCGAGGGAAAGGTCAGCACGGTATTGTTGCGCGATTGGTAGGCAATGTCCAGTTGGCAGAAGCTATAAAGGCTCCTTTTATTCTCTCCGAATCTTGAGGATTCCCTGGGAGGACCAGAGCCGCAGATGCGGAGAGCGGTGATGAACTTCTCACAATGGTTCTCTTGGAAGCTTTTAAAAAAAAAAAAAAAAAAAAACAGCCATGAAAGTTGCTTTGAAATAGTTGTGATTTCCCAACCCAAAGCGCAGTACAGTACAGTACAGTACAGTACAGTACAGTACAGTACAGTAAAGCTGTTCCCACAATCTGTTCCATATTCATAGTCACTTTAAATCCGCCGGCTTGTCTATTGAAATTTGTAATTGCCCCGTCGCAACTTTTCGTGGACTTTTCAACCTAATTTAATTTCTTGTTCCCTCTGTGGCGCCGGTTGCTGAGACTTGTTCCTCCCTGAGGGGAATAAGAGAAGCGACTTCTGGGCTGCGGTTCCTGATAAACCAGGGAAAGGAAATTATTGACAAATCACGATGGCGCCCGATGCTAATTCCAGCCAAGCGCATCCATGGGTGGTGTATTTACTCCGAGCAGACAACTTTAGAGGGATCTAATGACTCTCTAATGAACCAGCCGCATTGGTTAACGTCTGACTTGTGAAGAAGCGCAGCGGTGCCTGGAAATTATATTAACGGACTGAGCCTGCGCAATGTGGAAATAATTGCTGCAATCATCATACGTGAAGTTAACTCTTTTTGGAAAATCGGCGTAACGTTCCCACCGATCCGAGCTGCGATTTTATCAACGCATTAGGTTTAATGCGACAGTTCCTCTCCGGCCTCGAATGAGCCGGCCAATAACCAGGCTTCTTCTTGAACCCGCACGCTTGAGCAGCGGCCCCGTGGGGGCTAGAAGTCGGCGCGCCTGTTTTAATTTTAATTTCCTCCCCTGCAGGTCGATCTACATGGAGTTTGAGAAGGACTTGGAGGTCAAAGGGATCCCGGCCTACCGCTTCACGCCGCCGCGCTCCGTCATGGCCAGCAAGGAGGAGAACCCGTCCAACGCGGGCTTCTGCGTCACCCCGGAGGAGTGCCTGGGAACGGGCCTCCTTAAAGTCAGCCCCTGTCGGAAAGGTAAACGCCGGCTCGCACCCAGTGTTTTCTCACCCTCGCCGTGAACTTCGGCGTGTTGTGCCCACAGCCGGCGGCGCCTGTTCTCATCTATTACATGACCTCCGTGCTCTGCGTGCGTCCTAAACGAAGCCCCTGTGCTCTCGCGCTGGCCCCGCGGCCTCTGTGGAAAAGACATACTTTTAATTTGAAAGCAACTGGAGGTCTTTCATTTCTTTATTTTGGTTGTTTATAATATATAGCGCGTCTCAAGGTGCTCCAAAACAAAACAAAAAACACACACATGCGCAAAGATGATACATGACAAAAAAAAAAACACTTAGGAAAAGAACATATAGGATAAGAGGGTATTTTATATAGTGTAAGATAAAACAAGCTAAGATAAAACAAGATAAGAAAGTCTAGTCGTAGTAGTAAAAGAGCATAATAATAATAATAATGATGATGATAAAATGAGACTGAGTTAAAGAAAAAAAGACAGCAGATCACAGTGACTTAAGGCGCCAAAAACAGTTTCACCATTTATTCTCGGTCACGTGGGAGGAGCTTCACCCGACAATCTGACCAATCCGCTGTTTAGTCTGGCGCTTCCTCACTTAAATTTGAAAATTCTCTAACTTTTATTAACACTGTTAAAAGTTCTCTCGCTCTCTCTCGCTCTATCTCTCTCTCCCTTTTGCCCTCTCTCTCTCTGCTTGCCTTCGCCCCCCCTCCTTTTATCAAGCGCGCAGCTAATACCCTCTAAATGACCCATGTGACACGGCTCTCTCGCCCGCCGCACACCTCAGGCGCCACCTCACCATGACTGGCCCATTAGCTGTAGGGAGTGGGAGAAGGGAGGCAGAGGGGAAAGGGTGGTGGTGGTGGGTGGAGAGTGGGGGGGTGTTTGTGTAAGCCCCCTCAGCTGATTCTGGCCTTGAATCTGGCCAAACATTACCCGAGTGCGCTTGTGCGCACAGGCCACTTATCCCCGCTGTCCGCTCGCTTGTTTTTCACGCCGCTTTTAAGCGCGTCTGCGTACGCGGTTATGACTCCTGCGCCGAAAATGTAACGCAGCAGCACAAAGTTTCATGCTGAATCTGTTTGAGAGAGGTGACGGAATATTGTCACGGCCGTCTTTGGGACCGTCGTAGGCGACGCCGTGGATCCGCGCAGGGTTGTGCCGAGAGGCCTCCCGAATAGCTTTGCTCATCTCACTCATAGTCTCCAGGGTGTCAAAATATTAGGGACGCCTCTTGGCATAACCCTGCGTCGCAAACTGCCGCCCCAGTGACAGTCATCCCAATACCATCGAAGGATTTATTACGGGGCTGTTGCATTGACGTTAGCTATAAAAGCGCGCGATTTGTAGCGCTAAAGCGACGCACCGGCAGGATTCTGTCGACATGATTATAGCCATTTGAGGTTTAACTGACATATCACTTTGTACTTAGGATCTAAAAGGGTGAGGTTTATGGTCGGGGTCAAGTTTGCGGCCGGGCGCGAGGGGACGAGCGCACTCGCTCAGCGACGCGCGCGCGCACGTGCGTGCATGTGTGTATTTACGCCAGGTCCCGAGGTGACCTTGGGAGTTGCCACGGGAACAATGTCTCAGGTGTCTAATGTTTTGGTCGGGCGGCTGTTGCCAAACAGAGGGAGAGGGAAAACGGTCACCTCTGGCCCACTTCGTCAGCCGCTCGGACCGCGCCGCCATCTGACTGACCGGCTGAGACGCACGAGGAGGGCAGGGGGGTGGGTGTGGGGGGGGGCTCTGGCCAAGGTTTTTTGCCGCCGCTGAGCCGCACGCGTCCAGATGCGCTCAGCCCAACATTCAGGAGGTGGACCGGCGCCAACAATGTTTCCCTTGAATGTTCTGTCCCTTTTTGATGAACGCCTTGTGGAAAGTATTGTAAGGACGCCGAGTGTCCTGTTGACAATATGGGGAAGGAACTCAGCAAGAGTAGGAAGATTAAATATTTGGATATCAGATACAGCCCCTAATTAGCCTTGCAGTCGGGGCCGGTGTCCAAGCGTGTACCTATTGTTTATTTTCTTTTGAGAATGACACTGAGCAGCTTGTTGTGTGTCCCAAGCCGGAGGTCAGATTTAATCGGGTCACGGGCCCGCGATTCCTCTGTTTACATCCCCGTTCAGTCGTGCATCACATCTGCAGGAAATGTCACATCACAGGGGATCTGAGCCGATACATCCTTTGATAAAGATATTGTCTCCTATTCATGTTTTGTGTTTTTTATGTTGTTGGTTTTTGGTTTTTTTTCTACCAGAAAAGTTGTCATATCCACATTTTTCTTGGCCGCGCCGTCTTGAGCGTCAAGCGAGAAGCCCGGGAGATCACGTCGTGGGAACATGATAATTGCAGCCCGGCCTCCAATTACAGAGCAAATGTTTTGATCTCCCTTTGACTTTGGAGGCCCTCGCCGCTCAGAGTCGCATATCATGTAATCACATCGAGAATTCGGGGCGAGGTTTATTGACCAACCTGTGGCTCCCTCCTTCCGGGAAAAAGCCAGCAGCGGAGCAGGCTCAGATTTGCTCGGGACCTTTCGTCTGACTCTGCGTCTTTTAAACGGGGGAGAAATCTTCAACGAGCGGATTTGGAGTCCCGTCATTTCAAGTAAACGTATTGCCGATGCTGCTGAGCTAAAAAAAAAAAAAAATCGCCTTCGTATGAACTTGTTTCCAACGCGACGACGCGCGGTCCGGCCTGAGAACGCGAAAGGGGACCGGTTCGTTCGAGGCAGAGGAACTGATCGGTGCTTTCTACCAAGTCACTCGCCAAACTCTCGTCCCCCTCTCCTCTCCTCTCCTCTCCTAGGCGCCCCGGTCGTGGCCTCCTTCCCCCACTTCTACCTGGCGGATCCTAAGTACGCCTCCGCCATCGACGGAATGACGCCTCACCACGAGCATCACCAGACATTCCTCGACCTCAACCCAGTAAGCCACAGTCCGCTGACCTTAAGTGCACCCTGCAGTTATAATTAGTTACACTCAGGCTGTGACTCACCCCGGTTCGTTCCGCCGCACATTTCGACGGCGCGTGCGGCTGCAAAGTAGGCCGTCGCGCCACCTACTGGCCGGCAGCAGCGGCAGCAGCAGCCAAAGGTTCCCACTTGTCCTCTTGTCCTCGTGACATTTGATTTTTGCCTTCCGCCCACAGACCACCGGAGTGATTTTACGCGCCAACAAGAGGGCGCAGATCAATGTCTTGCTCAACAGAATATCCGGCTTCCCGTGGGTATCTTTATCAGGACAAAACAAGCAAAACATCACTGCGATAAAAGCCCTGGCGTTTGTGAAAGCTCCGCTCTTTTCCCCCGCGTTCATAACAGGAAAACCAGAGGTCTGCCTGAGATCGTCTTCCCCGTCATGTTCATTAATGAGGTAAGAAGTTTCGTGCCAATAAGAAAGCAGCTCATTTGAAATTCTCAAATGTTGTTTTGGTCGTCGGGTTTATTGGAATAGGGGGAAACGTAACTGCAATCGGCGTTAAAAGGGGGTGGACGAGCGTGTGGATGTTTCAGCACAAACCTGTCTCATTTATCTTGTCGTCATGGTGAGGTTGCCAGGCGCCCGCCTCCGCATAGAAAAGTCTTCGGCCTGGCTGCGGTCTGCGGCGAAAAACCGCTTACGAAACCTGGCCGGAGGGGAAGCCTGCAAAGGTCATTCTCAGTTCTGCATTTTGGCCTGATTGGATTTTTTTTTTCTTATTGGTCAGCAAGGAGTCGGCGAACCCGCTCCGAGTCTGACCCGCGTGCCCTCAGCTGATCCCCGCTTCCCGCCCTCTGGCCGAAACATGTCATCCAAAAATAGATGCGCAGCGCGGCGTTGCGTCAGCCCAGTTTTGCGCGCCGACTCGCAACTCTTTGCCGACTCGTCGGTTAAGGTCAGCGAGGGACACGGTTCGGCCACACAAACACGAAAATGACGACCATCACGGAAAAGTAAAGAGAGATTGCGGCGGATTGCGGATTGCGATTGCGGGACGGTTTGGAGCAAGGGATGCTGGGTGATCGCAAGGCAAAGAACGTGCGGAAAACTAGACGGTGGCCGCAGGTTGAGGCAAAAAAAACGCAGGCTTCACGTGCAAAGGCCTTGACTCTCTACCCCCAAAAAAAAAGCTATCGCGTTGAAGCTGATTGGCTCGTTCCCCTTTTTTTTCCATCCACAGAGCGTGGTGATCGACGATCACTCCGCGCCCAAAGTGCAGAAGCTGCTGCTGATAACAAAGGTGGTGTACAACTTCCCCCTCGTCTTCGTGGCGCTGGGCGCCATCCTGCTAGTGGTCCTGATCGTCCTGCTCTTCCGCGCCCGCAAGCAGAAGGTACGGCACCGCCCGTCAACGCCGACGCCCGAAGTGGGCTAACACGCAGCGAGTGGCCCTGATTAATTTTGGTGGCTTGACCGCATGCTAACGGCGCCATGCATGTGTTTGGGGAAGTAAAAAAAAAAAAAAAATCACTGTCATCTCTCCGTGCAGAATGAAGTGAGGCGCATTGTGTTTACCAAGCCTATCTGTACTGTAAGTGTTTGCCGCCATTCTGCCGCTTCTTGTCCGTCCGTCTCGGCTCCACGCAAACTTCTCCCTCACTCTTCTGCTGTCTGAAAGCATCTTTCGTTTGCCGTTTAGCTGCCCTCCGCCCTCTTCCTGCAACAATTCCCACGACACGCGCACGACACGCTCGCGCTGTTCCGTTTCAGCGCGCTAGCATGGCGCGCGCGTCTGTGACGCGTGCAGACGTTGTTGAAGGACGCACGCCGCCTCTGCTCATACGCGTCAAAGCATGATCAGACTAATTTCCCTCTTCTTCTTCTTCTTTTTTTTTTTCATTTCCCCTCCTTCACACGCTCCCATCACAGACCCCCGCTGAAGACAGCACCAGTTACACTCCAGTCAGCGGCAAAGAAAAGGAAGATCCCCAGAACGGAACCTTCATTGGTTTGACACCGAAGGCTGAGGCATGAGCTGTCGGAGGGGATGCACAGGAAGGGGCTTTTCAGGATTTTGGGGATTTTATGAGTAGAAATACCATGAAAAATTATCAAAAAAAAAAAACCCTTTTATGATTGGAACAGTCCATTTTTATGCATAAGGAGTTGAGATGCAAGTTGAATGTACAGTAATTTAGTTCCAGCACACTGGATTACCATAAAATCCGTTCAGTCGTGACCTCTCGCCAAAGGCTGCACTTTCTCTGCCTGTCTATAAAGAGAGCGAGTCGCACCGCGAGGGGCTTCCAGACAAAGACGACGGTAAAAAAAAATAAATAAATAAAAAAGCGCCTTTTTAAACCTTGAAACCTAAAATAAGTTTTGAATTCAATTTCTATTTGTTGCCGTGGCCTCATATTTCAGACTCTTATGTAGCCGGGCACAGAGGCTGTAACATGACCAGGGCAATGAAGTCCAAAAACTGTGAGGTTTTTTTTTTTTTTTTAATTTTTTTTAAGATACCATATGTCACTCTCAGGGTGCCTCCGCTTAGATATTAAAAAAAACACACACACACAATCGCAATAGAGGAGCAAAGTGTACAGCAAATCTTCTGTTTTCCAAGAAGAGGCTTGGAACAAGTCAGTATTACCATGATCTCATTTGCATTTCGTCCCAAACTAAATGTTACTAAAACGTTCTCGTGGTTGATTATTTGGTGCTCATGCACTGTATTTGCACTGTGCAGGTCACTGTTACCACACCGGAGAACCTTAACCACACGATATATGTTTGTATAGATGCAGTGAAGGGTGTATTGAATTGCTCACATTCCTCTCGAAGAATGGGGATGAATTTCGGACAGAACACTGTATAT
Source organism: Dactylopterus volitans (assembly GCA_901007715.1). Lineage (NCBI taxonomy): Eukaryota > Metazoa > Chordata > Actinopteri > Syngnathiformes > Dactylopteridae > Dactylopterus > Dactylopterus volitans. The sequence goes on along the minus strand of CAAKHG010042856.1, from coordinate 7,396 downwards.
TTTGGGTATCCTAATATTTGTAAAATAACAAGTCCTTCTCTCTCTTTTTTTCTTTTTCTTGTAAATGTAACAAATGTTCAAATGACGAAATCAGACTCCCAAATGTGCCACAACGAGCTTTTTGTACACCTGCATCAGCCTTTCATGCGAAGAAACAAGACTGAACTTCAGATTTTAAATGTTGATTCAAACATGACTGATTTTTTTGTTTTTGTTTGTTTGTTTGTTTTATTATTATATGACATCATTTCTTTCCAGGTTTAAAGACCTGTATTAGCTTAAAATTGTGAGTTCGCAGTGTATCTCTTTTTGCTCGCTGCCATTTCAGAACGTGCTTTCGGAATGGCGTCCGTCCTTGGGTCTGCTTTTCAGTACCTGAGCTGCACCGCCGCCGTCGCCGGGCGCCTTGTTACCCCCTGTCGGTGCTGCTAGACGCGCCACAGGACTCCCATGATTCAGTCGGGCCAGATTGCGAAGGAGCGCGGAGTAGCCGGCGTCGGGTGTCCAGCCGGCGAAACTCAAAAGTCTTGATTGTTGAATTCTGGGGAGGGGGGGACAAAAAAAAAAAAAAAATGCTGTAGTTGAGCCATTACAGGAAGCCACGTTAATGCCAGCCCTGCCACGGCCTACGTGCCACGTGTGTGTCCAGCGAGTGTTGATGGTAAACGTACAAATCAATCAGTCAGTTTTTATTTCTTCATACGTTGGAAAACGCAACACAAAGTGCTTCACGGAGCAGAAATGTACAGCAGAGACACAAGAAATATGAAAAAAAAAACAACCTCCTCCCGCATCGACACACACACACGTGTATACGCACCGAACACAAGAGATTTGTGGAGGAGGTGGGATCAGTTTAGAGATTTTAAGCCTTGCTTGATTTTTTTTTTTTTTTTTTTTTTTACCATTTGGGTTTTGGCTTATACTTTGATTCAAACCGTGTGAAAAAAAATAGTGACCATCCGTGCGGAGTCCGAGCGGCCTTGTCGAGGCGGTGGCTCGAATGATAATCACTGTTTAGATGCGGAAATAGTATTATACGATAGCAGCGTTAGTGGTTTAAGAGGATAAATTATTGCTACTCTGTTAATAAAACCAAAACACTGGGAGCGCCATGTGGACAGGGCTTCGTCGTGCCTCGCCTTGATTACAGATTGTACTTTATGAAAATTATTATTGTCGCTATAACCACATATTCTTCTAATTGTCAGCTTGTTTTGAAATGTCGACTGTTGATGTTTTTCACTGTGTACACAGAAATAAAGATAGTTTCAGTAAAGGCGTGGTTTGGTAAATGTGGTAAATGTTTTTTCCTCGAGTTTTAACTCAAGTATAAATTAGTAATCCATGCCAATGCGGAACAAGTAGGCAGAAACAATACGATTTAAGTCATTCTATTAGATATTGATCATTTGTTTGGGGTTTAAAGTGAAGGGGAAATTTTGCTTGTATCTGCAATGTAAAAGAAATTCCAAATATCTCAATGCAAAAACTCTGAAAATGCTCTTCTGACTTCATTTTAACAAATACATGCACCACAATTTTAAATACTGCAAAAAAAAGTCAGTCAGTCACTGTAAAAACTTAAACCACCTACCACTTTTGAAGATGCTTCAAGCCTTGATAAGGGAAATAGTCTATTATACAGTACTAAACTTGCACATGAAACTCTCCTCTTTACAACCGACACTGATACTTGTTGACTTGGACTAAAGTTTTAGTCGAGGTCGTGGGTTCAGACGTGTGTCTTGCTTGGTTTTGGCTCTGAGCTCGTCGGGCAGCATCCTGTTGTGGTTTCCCCTCCTTTAGCTTTTGACACTGAAAACATATTCACTGTCATCTGGCCTCGCTATCTCTAGGAAGGGGAAACACTTGCATTTCTAAGAGTTATCATAATCTGTCTTTCTGTGCGTCGCATTTTCTCTCACCGTTATGATGTAATACACGAGGCCCGATTCCATCAGTGACACGTTGCTCAAGGAGGTTTGTAACATTATTCTGTTCCAATTCTGCAGCTCTACAGACACCTGCTTGATCACTGAAAACAACCTACTTTATATTATTTACTTTTTTGGTAACTTAAACTTTTCCGTCGTGGAATCTCTGGTTGTTTTGCTGCCTACTTCGGCGCCATTACTGGCCTCGAGCTGCTATTATCTCAGTAAAAAAAGCAGACAAACGAGGTGTCCTTATACTTTGAAATTTCAGTTATATGCTATTTGGTATTTTTCACCCTCATATGATCAACTTTTTTATATATTTTTTTTGCCTGAGCAGTGTAGCACCCGGCTATTCCCGAGCCGGGCGACAGGCGGCGGTGATGCGCCCTTATAGCGGATGACCGGCGCGCGTGTGAACCGGAAGAAGTAGAGGAAGGAGGAAGGAGGACTGTCACGGGCAGACATGGCGTTCAGTTTTGGCGGCGCCGCGGGCAACACGGCAGCAAGTAAGGGTGTTTCTGTCGAGCGCGGGGGGTCCTGCGGCCGGCCCGCGAACGCGCCACACGGCAGACGCGCAGTAACGTTACCTCCGCGCGCGCACACGAGATATTAACATTCGCTCTGCGCCCGCTAGCTCACCGCGAGCTGCGTGGGGGTTAAGCTAGCCGCCGTCGGCGTGCCTCTGATCTTGCGGCCGGCGGCTAGCTGAAACTTCGGAGTCGAGCGCCGCGCCACTTTCTGATTCACATTTAATACATTTTATGCCACAGTTTGCAAAATTTGAAGGGTTAGCGATTCGCCAGCGAAGGGCGGAAACCGCTCCGCCGTGACAGCCCCCGCTAACTGCCCCCCCCCTCCCCCTCATGCCCCTGTGAAGGTACATCTGGGTTTTCGTTCGGGTCGTTCGGTGCCAAGACCACCGCGTCCACGGCGTTTGGCTTCGGCGCCCCGGCCACCACGACCACCGCCTCGTCCGGATTCGGCAGTAAGTCTGGCAAAAAGCCCGTGGTTCTCGTCGAGCGGGGAGAGGGGACCGGAGCTCCTCTCCTCCGACCCCCCCACAGCTTTCACCCGCGATAGTCTCACACACAAAAACACACACACTTATGGTGGTTTAGCGGTTTTGAGTAAGTTGGTAGCTCCTAAATCGCGTAGACCCCCCCCACCCTCGACCTGACGCTAAGACCCAAATATCAATTTCTGCCATGGCTGCTTCCTAAGAGCATGGTAGAACATGATCCTGGAGTCTGTCTACAGCATGAAGAGATGTTACCGTTGTGTTTACATGTTAAGCTAAAATCTTTTTTTTGCCTTTTTGTGTGTGTGTGTGTGTGTGTGTCTGTCTCTCTGTGTGTGTGTGTCTGTTTTGTCGTTGTAGCTCTCACAGCCCCCGGCTTTGGGGCTGCCACCACCACTGCTGCTGCACCAGCCACAGGATTCAGCTTTGGCTCCACCAACACTGGTATATGACGCATTTGTTCAGCACACACGCACCTGTGAATTGTTCACCATTTCCTGTATGGCCATGGCTCTTAATCTCGCGTGTCATTAACACCCCCCTCCCCCTCGCTCTCTTCCCCCCTGTCGTGTCATTCTCCTTTTTCTTGCTGCGCGCCTCTGCTGGCTGCAGGATTTGGGGGGCTGGGAGCTGGAAACACCACGGCTGGTGGGTTTAGTTTTGGGGGGTTTGGTTTAAATGCCAACCCGGCAGCAGTCAGCTTTAATGTGGGGTGCTTTGGTACGGCAACCACCACTGGCAGTGTTTTCAATTTTGGTAATAGCCTGGCTAGCACAGGTAGATGACCTTTGTGATTTGATTTGAATAATCAGTACAGTCTGTGTCTGTAAAAACGCACTCTTTCACCCATTTCACATCTACGTGGTGCAGTGGTTTTTTTGTTCCCATCTCACTTGTTGATTTGTTCCGCAAAGCATCGTGCGTTGTTTTACCGTCTGCATGGAGTGACGAAATGTCCAATTTTCCACGCATCTCATTGATTCCTCTGAAAGGCCAGTGCATTTTCACTCTTATCAGACAGAGAGGACCAATGCGCAACTGAAATCATTGATTTCTTATCAGTTTTGTTTTTTTAAAAAAATAAATGTTAGAGGCTTTTTCTTCATTAATGTCCTCGACTTTGCTTCAAATAGAAATAAAAATAAAACCCAGCACGTCCATTATTTCCTCTTTCCTGCATTAATCAGCATGCACCTCTTTTGTCTTGCCATTGATTTCACCTGTGTTGTTTCTCAGGCGCATTTGGTGGCTTTGGGACGACGACGACGAGCGCTGCCGCGCCGGGCTCCACTTTCAGCTTTGCAACGCCTTCCAACACGACAGGTGACTAGCAGAGGCCGCCGTCGGGATTAGCGGAAAAATTCGGCTTTCCTTTCTAGTCGCTGCCTTTACACCGATCAAGTACAACATCGCCACCGCTACTACGTTTACCGTAGAAACAGTCCTGCAGTAAATTCTGCCTTCAATATGCGATTTATGTTGAATCTTTATTGAACCTGTTTGAGAGGGGTGTCCCCTGTGTTGCGGCCTTCCCACTCGCATGCATTAGGGTGAAACGATATTAGTTACCTCTCAGTGTAACACAATACAGTTCAAAAACACCACAAATACCAGTCCCAAGTTACAACCGTTAACGTGCGTCAGCACCTCTCTCAGTTCAAACAGAGTCAATAAAAAAATCAACATAACTCTCCCTCAAAAGAGTTTATTGCAGGTCTGTTGCATTTTGGTAAAAATGTTACACTTTTTGGTGTGTGTTGGGTTTTGTGGAAGACAGAAAATACGGGTGCGCTCGGCCGCGGCTCGTCATTCGTTTGCAGTCTCACATACGTGGTTGCCCGGTGTGCTGGCAACTTGACATTTTGAGGAAATGGCAGATTGAGGGTGACGACTGTGAGGTGGTTGTTCAGTCAGAGGTGTGTGTGTGGAGAAGAATGATGAAATGCCAACACGTTCAGAAGCGGCCACAAGAGGTCTCACTCGCTCTACCTTCATCATGACGCACAGCCAGTAGCATTCCTACTGAACACTGTAGACCTCACTTCTGTAACATTAATGTAATTGATGTTTCCTCAATGTGTTGGCACATGTTTTGATTTTTTTGTTGTTTTTTTTAGGCGGGCTGTTTGGTACCACACAGAATAAAGGGTTTGGGTTCTCTTCTGGACTCGGTGCTGGGACTGCGACTGGGGCATCTGGATTTGGAACTGGTTTAGGAACAACTGGCCTGGGTGGGTTTGGAGGCTTTAATATCCAGCCAACTCAGCAGCAGCAAGGTGAGTGCTCACAGGGTCTCACAATTGCCCTTTTTATGAAGCACGTTGGCACATTAAAAGCTAATGTCTGAAATATGGTTAGAAAACCAGGTTATAATTGGCTTTTTTCACTACTTTTGCACCTTAAAAACTGCTTATCTTGCCTTGTTTGGTGTCCCTCAAAACTGTGACTTTAAGGTTATTCTTTCGTTTTGACATGCTGTATTAAAACACTGGACCTTAAGTCACGCAAAAACATAAAATCCAAGTAGGTAAAAGTTATTTTTTTTATTACCGTGAAAACCACAAACATGTTTAAAGAACCATTTTTATTACCGCAGCTGCAAATATGTATTGTAAATTTCAAAAACATATGTACAAATTTAGCAAACAAAGGTGTTTATTGTACAAGCATTTACAAAACGATCAGGTGTGACAATAAGACGCCACGCACATTAATTTTTTGCGTCCAAAAGACCGTTTCTTTCCACTACAAGACAAGAGGAGCCAATCAAAGGCACGTCCAGGTTACGTCACACAGTGTGAGCGCGTCGTTCTGCCTTTGATGGCTCGTTGGCCGGCGTCTGTGGCTGTGATGATGGCCACAGGAACGTGATCAGCTCGACACGCTAACTACACACACACACACCAAACACGCGAGAGGTCACAAATCTCTCAAACTGCAAAACTCAAGCTCACCATCGCTGTCCCTCTTGCGCTGCTGTCGCTCCCGCAACCAAAGGCTGTGCATTTTCCATGGAATTTTTAGACTGGCTGACGTGGTGGATTTTTCCACCAATAGGATGCTTGCAAGCACTTCGTGTTTGCCATCAATTTTCCTCACAATCGCCCGTTTTTACTGTTTCTTCCTGCACCACGCGTGACGGCAATATTCAGGAAAGGGCATGATGGGGTTATTTAGCCCGAGTCTGGTTTTACTCGGCCTATCAACACAATTTCAAAAGTTGTGTGTAGTTTGAAGTCCACACTTTCGATACAAGTTGAAAGAGAGACTCCGCAAGGCTGTGTCTTGCTTTGACATCATCTTAAAGCAGCCATGTGAGGAGAATGTGCCGGCGCGTCTGATGACTCCCGGGGGGGTTAATTAGTCACACGATCATGATTAAACAAGCAGAATTACCTGGGTTTGACTAAAGCCAATCCTGTATTCCCGCAGCCACGTTTGTGTGTCCATTCCTGAGTTGTTAATACCTGCAGCGGTATTGCATCTTCTAAGCTGATCGAGATGAGCAGCAGAACGCCTCACGGGCACCTGCCACCTGAGATCTTTACCTGCAGAGACGACACCAGAAAGCTGCGGATTCCAGCTTAAACGCCATCAACGGTGCAACAGCCGCTGCGGGCGTTTGATAAAATGTTAGGAGACCCCCTGACCTCTGCTTCTCCCCCCTCCCAGGAGGCCTGTTCGGTCAGCAGGCCCAGCAGCAGGGCCAACCCACCCAGCTCTACCAGCAGGTCACTGCGCTGTCGGCCCCCACCCTGTTAGGAGATGAACGCGACTCCATTCTCGCTAAGTGGAACCAGCTGCAGGCTTACTGGGGCACCGGGAAGGGCTACTACAGCAACAACAACCCACCCGTGGAGTTCACGCAGGAGAACCCATTCTGCAGGTTCAAGGTAATGATGGACAGTTACGGCGCAGTGCTGAGAGCGATTCGCTGGACTCGGTGAATATTAATCTTTGGCATCTTGTTTTCCAGGCAGTGGGATATAGCTGTGTCCCGGTAAGCAAGGACGAGGACGGTTTAGTGGTCCTGGTTCTTAATAAAAAGGAAGCGGACGTGCGAGTGCAGCAGCAGCAGCTGGTCGAGTCCCTCCACAAGGTTCTGGGAAGCAACCAGACGCTTGCTGTCAACGTAGACGGCGTCAAAGCTCTGCCAAATGACCAGTAAGCTTCCGTGACGCACATTGTTACATGTGCACACACTTTGCTCCATTAAAGTACATAAAACGATCAATCGATGATATTCAAATGCAGGTTTGTCCTCTTACTATCAGGACAGAGGTGGTCATCTATGTGGTGGAGCGTTCTCCTAACGGCACCTCCAAGCGGATCCCCACCGCCACGCTCTTCAATTATCTGGAGCAGGCCAACGTCAAGGTGCAGCTGACCCAGCTGGGCGTGGCCATGGCCGTCACGCGCACCGAGCTCTCGCCCGCGC
>CAAKHG010042855.1:0-46724 GCA_901007715.1 Dactylopterus volitans | reverse complement strand
TTTTCCCCCCCTCGCGGGGTTCTGAGGTCTTAGGTTCCGGTTCTCACACGCCACCGCATGTACATGTGCGCGCACACACACACACACACACACACACACACACACACACACACACACACACACACACACACACACACACACACACACACACACCTGCAGAGTTTGGATGGTTCCCATTTAATATGCAAAATGAAACAAGTCTTCACCTGCATCCCAAGTCATTTGAAAGCCAAGTGAAGGGAAAATGAAAGTGATCAGCATTCTCACTATTAATTGAAATTGACATTAGCCTCAAATGTCCAGTATTGATTGGATCTGTGATCTGCTATTAATGAGTATTTAATCAAGAAACATGCAAAATGTCTAGTTTGGATTATGTAGAAGGCAAGGAAAAAAATCTCAGCAGCAAATGATATCAACATCAGAAGCATACACTGTATGTACCACTATATGCACAATTTACATTTTAATATGCTTATATGGAGAATACATAAAACATGCCCCTTACATAGTAATAACACAGTAATACTCAGCTGTTCTCTGTAGAAGTGGCTCATGTTGCGTCTTTACCAGCAGATATTTGAAGGCGTATACAATAACGCTCGGATGCTTCACTTCCTCACGGCAGTCGTGGTGAGTAGTTCTGTGCCTCCACACATCGTCATGTCGGTTAAGGTACAAAATGCCACATTCAGACTCACTGCTGTTTTTAGGGTTCTACGTGTGACGTAAGAGTGAAAAATGGCGCCGTGTATGAGGGAATCTTCAAAACTCTGAGCTCACAGGTAAAAGTTTGTTTCCTCTGCTTGTCTTCAGTTGTTTGACTGACTGTGGACGTTGGTAAGTGAGGTTTGTGTGTCGTTTGCCGACAGTGCGAGCTGGCGGTGGATGCTGTCCACAAACAGAGTGATGGCTATGGGGGAGGAGGAGGAGGAGGAGGAGGAGGAGGAAGTGGCAGTGGCGGCAGTGGCCAGTCCTCTCTGCCCAAGATTGAAGACATCACTGAAACCATGATCTTCAGTCCAGCTGACCTGGTGACCATGACCTGCCGTGATGTAGACCTCACCTTTGCCGTCAGAGGTAATCAGACAATGAAAGCGACTGTGTGGAAGGACAGTTGATGCGTTTGCATGAATACTTATGGTTGTTCAAGGATTCACTCAGAGAAATTCAGATGTCAGTCTCAACTGGGGTTAGCCTAGCTTAGCATAAAGCATGGAAACAGCAGGAAACATGGACCATCACCATATGAACACTGTGAGAAGGTGAATAAAGCAGTTTTGAGCACTGGTAGCTAGTCGTGTTGCTACTTTTCAGCCTGATAATTTTGATTTTTTGTATTATTTATATTATTGATTCACTAACACGGAGAATCCCGTGGAAGATCACAGTGACGATGCTGAACATCAGTTTTGCTTAACCTGATTGTGTGTGTGTGTGTGTGTGTGTGTGTGTGTGTGTGTGTGTGTGTGTGTGTGTGTGTGTGTGTGTGTGTGTGTGTGTGCGCGCGCGCGCGCGCGAATAAATGTATATAGACACATTCACAGATGCAGCCATCAGCTCATCGCGGGTGAATGGTGATCACAGTGAGAAGATTCTGCAGAGGTGGGACGGAGATGGGAACGGAGAAAACTTCGAGCTGGACTCAGACGCAGTGAGGAAACGTACACAGGCATACACACACCATTAAAATTACTGACAGATACATTCATAATTTTTTGTTTTTTATTAGTCAAATGGCTGGGACGCCAATGAGATGTTCAAGTTTAACGAGGAGACTTATGGTGTCAAGTCCACCTATGACTCCAGCCTCTCCATGTACACGTAAGTAAGCCCCATCCCTCATATGTGATGAACCTGCATAGCGCTGCCATTGGCAGCTCCATCTCCATGGTGTTAGTGAGAAATTGATATCACACTGAACTTTTTCACTGCTGCCAATCTGACAAACTACTAGAGACAGGATAATGAAAGCTCTTCCTTTAACAGTATTTGACATGTAAAAGATCGTAACAGAAGAGCACCATTTTTACTTTGTTTGGATTCGATTCGGGTTTTTACTTGAATCACTTTATTAGCAGTAAGCAGTTATGCCTTCAAGAGCAAGATCCCTCATAACCTGGTGTCTTTGTTGTCTTTGTGTGTCCGATGTGGACTCCCAGCATGCCCTTAGAGAAGGGAAACTCTGAGGTTTACCGCCAGCGGGAAGTGCGAGCGGCTCGACTAGCCAATGAGATTGAGAGTGGCTTGCAGTACTGCCAGCGGGTTTCCTTGGAGAATGACGATGTCCGGAGCGAGGAGGAGCGATACAGCTCTGTGGTCCGAGAGAGGGAGCATAGAGGAAGCCCTGGCGTCGCTGCCGCCAGCAGGTGAGGACGATGGCTGCCGATTGCAAAAAAGTCAGCCAGAGAAGTTCTTCTGATAGAAAACCTTATTCGATCCTCTTCCACCCTCTCTGTTCCTCCATCTTGTTTTCCAGGGAAGGTAAATATGTTCCCCTCCCTCAGAGGGCACGAGAGGTCAGCCTTTCCTCACAAAGCTTGAGGACCGGAGCGTCTGGCCGAGCCACAGCGCCGTCCTCCTCCAGACACCTGCCCCCCAGCTCGTCTTCCCCCAAACCAACCTCTGAGAGGAGCAGTCCGCTGTCCATCAGAACTGCATGCTCACCTCACCAATCACAGGGAAGTCCACCGGCAGCTGGCAGCTCACCCTGCACCAATCACTCACTCCCACACCCGCTGTCACATCAGCAGGCACTGGCTGACACGACTCGCTCATCTGTCAACGGAGGTAAGAAATGGTTTTGGTGTATTCCGGGGCCTACACTGTGGAACAAGTCACCCGGCTTGACAAGCTACAATAGGGGCAGTAGTGGGGGAGTGGTGTCATGAAGCTGGTTATCAACTCGGTAAGTTGACTCGTGTTTTCTCGGTTTCGTGACGAGCGCTTCACGTAAAAGGAGCGAAGTTTACACCAGATGACCGAATGCAAACACAAGATGAGAGAAAACAGATGCATACCTCGCTCATCGAGATCAAACACAAATATGAGAAATATTAATCCATAGCACAGAATAAAGCATACACATTTTGTGCAGACAGGAATTAAAGCTGAAAACCTATAAAAAAAATAATGCAGGCTGTGAAAATATGTTACTTATCTTAATTGACCAGTTGATTACCAGCTTTGTGACACTGCTTTTATTGAACTGCAGTTGTTAGGTTTTGTCAAGCCTGGTAACTTGAATTGAAGGACTGGCCCCTGGTTTTAGACTCAGTTTATGTTCAGTAAACACCGAAGTTTATGTTCAGTTCAGACCCGGCTTTAGGTTCGGTTTTCACCTGGGTTAGGAAGTTCATTGTAGACCTTGATTTAGGTTTGTTTCAGTGTTGTTTCTGACTAATTGTGCCTCTCAGTTATGTCCAGAACCTCCCCGAAATTGCAGAGACCTCAGAGCAGCAGAACCCTGCACACCCCAAACTCCCAGTCCTCACCTGCAGGTAGGTACACACACACATGCACACATTCACATATACACACATGCACATGCATGCGCACAAGCACACGTACTGGTGCACACACACGCGCGCACACACACACACACACACACACACACACACACACACACACACTCACATGCACTGAATCCTTGTGACAGATCAGATCGTCCTCTTTAACTTTCCTCCATTTCTTACCAGTTTCCTCTGCTCAGAAACCAGATGCTTCTCCCCAGGACCGCCCCCTCATTGGCCCCACTTTTGTGGACTCTTCACCCGCCGCTGCTGCCCCAGCGACCGTCAGCAAGCTCCCTGGCCCCACGCCACTCTTCCCCGTTGATGGTGAGAATCAGATTGGCCAAACATGTGAAGGGGTTTGTGGAAGGCCTCCATCTAGCAGCGACTCTGTCTATTGTCCTCTGCAGTGAACGAGATCCTCAACACAACTGCCAAAGAGCGAAGTGAGGGTCTGCAGGACATCAGGACCAGCAAAGGTAGAGGACATGTAGCCTCCAGAGTTTGACCTTTGACCCCCGAGACCATGAACATGGTTGCTTCTGCAGAGACAGAATGACCCAGATTTGTCTGCAAAACAGTCAACATGAAAAAGGTCCAGTGTAATCCAAAACTGTGTCTCTCCTCACCTCCTTATCTCCTCACCGCCTCTCCTCCTTTTATGCCCCCCATGCACCTTCTTCTCTGCTTCTTTCCTCACCTCCTCCTCTTCTTCTCGACTGCTCACCCCTTCCTTGCCTCCTCTCTCAGGTCCTTCAATTCAGCAGAGATCTCAGCTTGAGGAGCTCCGCAAGTTTGGCAAAGAGTTCAGGGTAAGACTGATGTGATAATTTTGGGGTCATGCAAGGTTCATACAGGGGCCAAAATTGATTTACAATTTTTCTTTGTCTGTTTCAGCCTTAATGATTCAACGGATAATAGAAAAATTTATTGACATTGTTACTGTTTCTATCTGCGCTCATATCTCAATGGTTTTGCATCATGTGTGTAGAGAGTGTGAAAGATGGCACAGTTTAGCAGTGATCAAAATAATAATCAAGCCACTTTCCCACCGGCCAAAAAAACCCTGCTTAAACACAGCAACAATCAACTTTCCAACAATCGTGGAAAAGGCTCTGATCAGCATTCAGACGCAAGTAAAATGACTCTGCAGTGGACAGGTTTTTATTAGCTCACCTCCAGTCGGCTCCCGTGGAAACGTCACACCCAGGTGAACCCGCTAATTGATGGGATGACGTTGGTGTAATGTTCTTGCGTTGTGCCAGTAATTTAGAGCAATAAACGGATGCCAGCAGCTGTGGGACGAGCACTACTGGTTTGTTTTTGTGGTTGTAAGATGGCATCGGCGTCGCCCTCGTTCTGTCATTTCAGCCACAAACTCCTACGCCTTCATCTCATCGGTGCTCAAATATCGTTCGGTCTGCACTTAGATGTTATGGTTTGAAGGAGGGACAAAAGTAGAACGTACAGGAACAACAGAGTGGACTGTCTCCATGGCTCTCATGCTCCTTTCCATTAATCATCTCGCTGTGCTCTGGCACACTGATGAACTCAAAAACGTGATGCCACCAGAAAGAAGGACAAGAAAAAACTGTCACGCAGCTCGTGTGCTGGCGATCAGGCCCCCAGGTCGGCTAGCAGTGGGAAAGAAGGCACCTTCCGATTGTGAATGTGTTTACCCGCCTGGAAAAACCCTAGTTTTTAATGCTAACTTTAGTGGGAAAGCAGTATTACTGATATGCTCTCAAGAAACCGGTCTCATGATGGAACAGTGATGAGTTTCATATTCGTGATGTCGGAGTCAAAACTCTGTCTGACTGTGATCATCTAAGACAGCGGGCTGGAAGCCCGATCATATCTCTACCAAGCGATATGCTATTTTCAGTCTTTAAACCAATTACAAAACCGTAAAATTGAGATGACTAAGACTCTTCTTGTTTCTCATTGGTCCTACTCTCTGTTTCACAGCTGCAGTCAAGCTCTTCTCCTTCATCAAGTCCGTCCTCTGCAGATCCTCCTCAGCTCAGCTTTGTCGCGCCTGCCAGCCACTCCCCGCCTGTGCCTAAACCCATCACATCCCTCGCCTCTTCTGCTCAAGACCTGCAGGAGACCACGGAGACAGCTCCCGCCTCCATGCCTGCCAACGCCTCCCCTAAGCTGGCAGCTACTGTGAGCCTCCAGGTCTCGGCACCAGAGGGGACCCTGACTGGGATGCCACAGTCGTCCCCACCTAACAGTAGCGACGAGGCCTGTTTAGAAAGCAGTGAACGATCTTTGGCGTAAGTAGGAACTATGACCCATAGAGTCATTAAGGTCAAGGTCGCCAGAGTCGTGAAGGTCTTCTGAGACTGGTTAAGATAACCTGAGAGTTGTTAAGATCACCTGAGACTCATTAAGGTCACCCGGGCTATCACGTGAGTCGTTTGGGTCACCTGAGTCATGGTGAGAACGGGTGTGGAGCTATCGGGGGAGGGTTCTCAAAACTTCTTTGAATGTGGGTGATGGGTGTCAGCGGGGTACACATGACAAGATTTTTCAAAACTTAACTGATTTTCTAAATGTAAGAGACCCCTCATGCGAGGAGAAACCTCGCCATTTTGCTCTTGTAGTTTGCGGTGTGCAACCGGGGGGCCGACACACACTCAGCACCCGATCTCGATTCTCTCGATTCATCCGCTTCGCTGTTACCGTACCTGTTTGTTTTGCTTCAACATTCGATAAGCGCGCTTCCTTTTCATTGGCTAGAATTCCGTTCCACGTGACGAGCCGCTGTCCTCCACACACTATAGGATTTACGATGGTAAATAATGAATGATTCCAAATTCTTACGATTTGGAATTCTTACGATTTGGAATCAGGGCGACCCTCATCTGAAATCGAGAGGCTAAAATCGCTTGCAACACACCTCATATGTCAGGAGAATCCGCTCCGACAATCAGGCCTTCGTTGGCTTTTAACAGGAGGGGGGAATCGGACCCAAGATCTGCCCGATTTTCTTGTAATGTGTACCCCGCTTAAGACACCCATTCTCCCCCTATCCCTTGTTACCTTAACACCTCACATTATGACAACTCCTGCTTACGTTCTCATGGTCCGTGCATGTTCCAAGAGTTCAGATATGAAAAAGTGGGGCTGCTACATCCATGTATCTTTTTTTGTTGTTTGTTTTTGTGTTCTAAATACAATTTTTGATGTTTTTAAAGCTCAGAATGACACATTTCCAATGCTCAACAGGATGTTAAGATTTGAAAATATCTTCAGCTCTGTGTTTTAGTGAAATATAAATCTACAATCTACACTAGCCACACAGGCCAATGAAGCCCTGGAGCCCTTGTAAGCATATATTTTGGTGATGGACCATATTGGTCTTCTTTTAGCTTTCGTCTCTGTCATGATGAAATGACCTTTTGTGGTTTTCTCTATTGCAGGCAGGTGAAAAACTCCACGTTGAACCCTAACGCAAAAGAATTTCTCCCCGTAAAAGGAAACACGACACCGGTTAGTTTGTTGGAGTGGACACACACACATGCCCACAAACACAAGCGCACCCACACGCGCACCCACGCGCGCACACACACACACACACACACACACATCCATCTGTTTTGTTGCCACTAAAATGAATCAAGTCATCTGCACTTTGTTTGAGGTAAAGTTGAATAGATTATGACATAACTTTGCTCGCTATCTGTCATCAGCTTTCGTCACTAAAACCCACATTGGTTTTCTCCCATCCCAGTGAATGGCATCAGCTGTTAACTGAATGAGTTATCTCTGACAAGATTTCTTCCTGCTTGTCATGACAGAAGCCCGTGTCGACGCCGACACCGCCTCGACCCACCCTGCCTGGCCCCTCTGTGGTTCTGCCTCCTCCGGGACAGCCAGGGAGCGGCGCCATCTACAACAGTCCACCTGGACACTACCTGTCTTATGTGTCCACTATCCCACTCCAAGGACACTCCGTTCAGGTCTGAATGAGTTGTTGCAGCTTCATCAACTGTCGTGGTTTGTTAGTAACTCTGCTGTGTCCCCATCAGGCTTCTCAGATGTATCAGTACACAATGTCAGCTGTTAACCAGGGAAAATATACCAGAGCCAAAGGTACACGCCTACATCTTTAACCTGTCATACCTGTCAGCTTCATCTCTGGTCATCATCTGGTTACTTTGAGCTTTTCAGGTCGAGCACATCTGCTCCGTCATTTCAGGCCCGTTGGTTGGACCTCGTCCGGACCACCATGCCTCCCCCGCCTCCTCCATGATCTCAGCGGCGGTGTCTGCTGCGGGTTCACCACTGGTGGCGTCTCCCTACCCTCAGTCCTACCTGCAGTATGGTCAGGTGATCCAGGCGGTGCCGTCTCACTACCCTGCACAGGTACAACAGCTGCACTGTTACCACTCAGCGGAGATTCTGTCTGAGGAGGCGTTAGAACTCACGTAGACCAATCGAAACCAGCTATCATTCATCAAGATTTGTCTCTGCAGCAAGATGTTGAAGGTTGTCTCAGGACTGCAGATGTCGCAAATAAGTTTTGTTTCATAAAAAGCTAAAAACTTCTCTAGTTCTTCAAAGGAAGTGTTTATTCTGTTGTACATTTTGTTCAGTTTGGTTTAAAATAGACAAGAATCAAAACAAACCATAATTCTATTTATACAATTTTATATCAGGAGATGGAGCTTAGACACAGGAAACTGTCCATATGTCAACCAGCAATCTTGGTTGATAGTCCAGGTAATAGTTGGAGTCAGTCTTTGGCTAGCTGTTAGCAGCTAGCAACTACTGATTTCACTCATCCCAGCATGCACCTGGCTACAGGAACTCAGGCTTAAACCGGTTTCAAGATTCTTACTCGTGTTGTTCTCTCCTGACTAGATCCTTGCTTGTATTGTTGAACTCTCACATGTAAGTCCCTTTGGACAAAAGCGTCTTCTAAATGATTTCTAGAATTGTAGAAACCTGCCAAAGTGAGCCAGCAGGAGTCACCTTGTGAAGTCTGGTCTTTGTCTTCAGATTTTTACACTTTTACTGTTTGATTTCCCTACTGAAATGAGTGAATAGTTACTTTTCCCAAGGTTTTGCCTGTTGTTAAGAACAGAATTGCACTGAATAGAGGACAATAGAGTAGAACTGCATACATTAGAATACCATAGAGTAGAATAGAATGGCATCGAGTAAAGCAGAGTACAATATAGAATAGTGTAGAATAGACTTTAATTTACAACTAAGGCACCAAGAAAAATGCAGTCAGCTGAAACATATTCACATAACTAGCAGAAAAACCTCAAATTGACAGATAAAAAAGTACAACAGCTGTACATACTGATTAGTGTCCAGTCACCAAAAAATTCAACATTAACTTACTGTAATTTGTTTATGATATTAACCAATAATCATCTATGTCACATCAAAATTTGTAATAATAAAGAATATAATTTCATTGGAACTAAAGTAAAAAAAACAAACAGACAATGTTTTTAAGCCAATGACAAACTGTTATACATTGCCATTTAAGTAATAAAGTTAGGTAATATGGGTTTATATTGACATTTAAATTATCATGAACATCAACACAACCTCTAAATTAGGAAATGATCGCAAATACTTGTTGATTGTCACTGAAGTAGTGCGAATACTTTCATCACCTCTCCTCTTTCTCCCGTTGTCTCATTCAGACAGTTTACTCAATGTTGCAGGGGGGTGCGAGGATGTTGACGTCCAGCGCACCTCCTCAGTCAATGGGTCCCCCCGGTGCCCAGTACCAGAGCGAGGGCCCTCCTGGACCACAACAGGCCATGTTTGGTGAGCGGGGAGGGAAACCATCACACAATACAACATTAATGTCACAAGTATATTTTAAGTTTATTCTAGCCTAAACTATAACAGATGATTTGAGGGAATGAGAAATAAATAAAAGCCCTCGTTATGTGCGATAGCTAAATTAGACTGTAGAAGGTATTGCTGACGGTGCAAGGTGGTGTTGGGCAGGATTAAGCTGGAAGGGGAGCGACCGACACACCGTGCCCAGTTCACCTCAAGTTCACCTCACCCCAAGACCAGCCGAGAGACCGTTTACATTATATTTTGACAGTATTTGTGTTGAATGCAAGAGGAGCATTTTGATTCCTCAGTTTTATCTTTTATACGTGTTCATATTTATTTGTTCTAATAAATCTGCTCCATCTGGGAACTAAATGTTTGTTGCAAAAAATAAAATGCAAATAAGCCGTTGTTCCATGAAACAGTCTCGAGTGAACAAACTCGATGACTCAAAGCTTATAAGCCACCCCGACACAGGTTTGTCACCCACGAGTAAAAAGGTAGAAGAAGAAGAAGTTAATAAGCAGAAGCTAAAGATGTGGCACTGGCCATCAGAATAGAGAAAAATGGAAGAAGTCTTTACGAGTAGATCGTTTCATTCCATTGATATTTCCATCTGAAATGTATATTTTTCTCCTGAATGAGATGTTCGGATACTTCAGTCTCCTCATCAATTAAAACCTACCTATTGTTGTTGCAGCTGGTCGCCATGTTTTCACGTTTCTGCAAAGATGCTGAGAGCAGAATCAAGTGATCAGTCATGTAACTTACTCGTTTGTTGCATCTGCAGTGTTTGCATCAACTATTTATCAGGTTGCCTATCTGCCCACATTCCCATCCCACCCCAAAAGGAGCATATAAACTTTCATGTGCATTTGAGGATGTGTTTTTTTTTTTTTTTAATGTCAGTGTTTCCACCAAGATTTTCTAATGCGACACTTCAAACTTGCAAATGAAAAACCTCGATGGAAACTGAACTAGTCTCAAGTATCGATGGAGTTGCTGGAGAAAGGCACGAGATTGATCAGCATGGAGGAAGACGGTTCATAGTAGCTCTTTGATAAAATCGTATCAGAGGTTGATAAAAGGTCGATATCTGAAACTCTCCCAAGAAAGTACTTATTTTATCCAGTCGTGCAACTAACCAGCTGATGTCATTGGTTAAATTCCATCCTTTGTGTCTCTCAGCTCCCCAGTCATTCCCTCATCATTCGGCCTCCATCCACCCTCCTCAGCCCTCCAGCACTCCCACTGGGAGTCAACACACAGCTCCCAGTCCAGGTCACCCTCAGGTAACAGCTGATGTCTCTATGGATTTCTGTGGTTATGAAGTTTCACTTTCATCTGGCCGTTAGCTGTTTTTCGACTCTGACGTCTGCTGACATCTAGATCTACTGTAGATTAGTCTGAAATAGAGCTTCAAACCTTTCATGCCCTCTGAAATCGATTTTAGAGGTCAAATGTATAAACACAGATTTGTTTTCCACAAAACCTCAATATGAAAAAGTCTTCATGTCGCTTGTCAACCAGTGTGATGAATGTGGCGTTCTCATCTTTTCCTCATGTTTTGGCGCTCAGTCCAGTCAGGGCGGTCCTCAGCCTCAGTCAATGTTCCACTCTGGTGCTCTGTCGGTACCCAACCCTCCTAACCTGCTGCCAAGCCACAGCTCCACGCAGGCTTCCTACGCCATGCAGGGCTACAGTTTCCCCACCCACCAGCCGCTGCCTCATGGCTTCCCTTCCATCAGCCAACTCGCACAGGTGAGCAAAGCTTGTTATTGAGTCTGCTGGTGCGGACACTCTAACATCACCCACATAAATAAGTCAGGAAAAAATGTGGGAAAATCATGGGGGCACAGCAGCTGGGCCCGAACCGCCTGTACCTGACTAGGCTGGTTGAGAAGGCATGTGAGGTCTGTGAGGATGCATCCCATCCACTGTCCAGGGAGTTCCAACCTCTGCCTTCTTGTCAGAGGTGCAGATACCCCAGAATCAGAACCAGGCGAGCTAAACACTATTTTTTTCCCATAGCAATTACCCAACTGAACATGAGGAGGTAGCCATGTGGAGTTTGGAGGAAGACCAGTGGTTGTGGAATAATAAGGATAGACAGGGAATGTGCAGTATACTTATACATTCACTGGACTCCCTGGTATAAAGTTAGGCATTTTTAATTATTTTTTAATTTTTTTTAATCCACTGAACTGCCATGACATTTATGATGCCATTACAGATGATCTTAGTTCTTGTTTATCTGTCGTTTTTAAATGTGTTGCAAATCACAATCAATTCTAAATCTAAGTCTTAAGATACGAGGTGGTTCGTTTCAACGACTTCACCGCTGTGACTCCCAGGTTTGCTTTACCTTGGCTTTTGTCTGCAGGCTCATGTTCAAGCGGGTCTGTCAGGACCGCACCACCCGGCCGGCCACGGCCCGCCCCCCGTCATGCTACACTACGCTCCCCATCAGCAGGGCAGTGGGTCCACCCACCAGCACGGGCCCCCCCAGCAAGGGGCACCACAACACTTCTACATTGGACCACCACAAGGTGAGCACAAGTCTGAGCGCGCACAGTGACCGCTCACGCTGGCAGTTACACTTGACCTGAGACCTGATCACAATCCGTACGGTCCTTTCCTTCTTAAATGACACATTGTCCAATGATGGATTGGCGTTCACGGTCATGTTCGCATCCTAACTGCCATTTATACATTCAACAAAAATATAAATATAAATCTGTATTACTGAAAGTATCAAAAGTGCAGTGGTAAATGGTAAATGGACCGCTATATAAATGCAGTCCATTTCCCATTTACCACTGCACCTCTGATAATATAATCCATTCACCTGGCAGTTGAGGCCTATCAAGGTGTCGATTAAAAAGCATGATTATTGCACAGATATGTCTTGGACTGGTCACAGTAAAGTCCTCTCTAGGATGTGCAGTTCTTTCATGCAAGCATGATGCCATAAGTTTTGAAGGAGCGTGCCGTTGCCTAGCGAATGTGTTTCCCATTAAATGAATGTTCGTTTCACTACCGTGAGCCACCTCCAAAGTTGTTCCCAGGAATTTGTCAGCCTCACAACCACAGACCACATGTAACCACACCAGCACAGGACCGCCACGTTTGACCTCTCCACCTTCCAACAGCCGTAATCGTAAACTTCTATCACAACAAGAGATCGATGAAATACAACAACAATGCTACGGCAAGGGGGAGCCAGGACGACAGGTCAGCGGGGGGATGCCATCATCACCCCCACAATCCGAGATTGGGTACCAAGCCCCAACAGATACCAACAGTACGGCATGTACCAGCGTCAAGTCGAAGAAGTGGCCGATATCAAGAAAACCTACTAGTGGCTGGAAAACGCTGGACTGACAGACAGCACAGAGGCACTAATCATGGCAGCACAAGAACAGGCCCTACGTACGAGAGCCATAGAGGCCAGGAACTACCAGGGTAGATCAGACCCAAGGTGCAGGCTCTGCAAAGATGCCCCTGAGACAGTCCAGCACATAGTAGCAGGGTGTAAGATGCCAGCTGGATCAGCGTGCATGGAGAGGCACAACCAAGTGGCTGGGACATCTGTACCCAGTATGGACTAGAAGTACCCAAATCCCAATGGGCCGTACCACAGAAGGTGGTCGAGAACAACAGGGCCAAGGTCCTGTGGGACTTCAGCATCCAGACTGACAAACAGCTCCTGGCTAACCAACTGGCTAACCACCGACATAGTGGTGGTGGACAAAGAGAGGAAGAGGGCAGTGGTGATAGATGTGGCGATGCCAGCGGATGCCAACATCAGAAAGAAGGAACACGAAAAGGTTGAGAAATACCAAGGGTTGAAAGAGCAGCTGGAACGGATGTGGAATGTTAAGGCTGCCGTGGTCCCCGTAGTAGCAGGAGCACTCGGAGCAGTGACCCTGGGAGAGGCTCCAGCAGATCCCAGGAGCATGTGAAGCCACAGCAGCCCGAATCAGAAATGATTTTGTACATAGTTTTTATTTCTCACTCGTGTCTCTTACTCTCATGTCATATGAGTGTATATTTAAAGAGAGCAAAGGGGAGCATGTGTGCGCATGCATGCAGGCTGATGTTAGTTCATTAATTCAATTAATTTGAAATGGAAAATACAATGAAAATTATATCAATATGTAAAATTATATGGATAAGAGTTTTTATTTAAATTACAAAAACAGTATAATTATGGGAACAAACTGGCATGTAGAGTAAATAGTTAAAATGCTTAGAAAAAAGATTTAATATTCCAAAACAAATATTTGGTATTTTTTTAGCAGGACTGAAGGTGGTTAAAATATTTAAGTCAGTTGTGTTGTTGCTAGCGACCTAGTGACCTAATCCCAAATTTTGATTATCCAAAAAAAAACTGTCCCTTCTGGCATTTAGTATATGGAAAATAATTAATTTTCTGTTTGTTTGTTTTTTTTCAATTTTAACAAACCTTTTGCAAACAACGTGGCAAATAAAGGATTAAAATTCTGACAGTTAATACTTAGTATTAATGAGCAAGAATTAAGTTGATTTATATATTTAAGTCTGTGAAAATAGAAAAAAAATGTACATTTTTGGACATTTTGACCTCTAATATACTGTGAGGAAGTTCAGTGCACAACAGTTAACTCATGGGTGTTCAGTAGATGCAGAGACTTTTCCACCAACATTATCATACATGTGCAGGTTTGTTTTTTTTTTAAACGCAAGTAAGTCCACTGTAGAGAGCAGCAGAGAGCAGCATGGAGGCCAGTGACTCATTGGTTAACCTTGCTTTTTTTATAGCTTGTATTTCAGTCTCTCTTTCAACTGTACAAACTCAGCACAGACTGAATGTTCAAGCGCCGCTTGAACCCAGATGGATGGCGTCGGGGGCTGAGGTGACAACGGGCCGCGGAAGCTTAGCAAATAAACGCTTGTGACGCCTGCAGAGTCATGTGACCCAGGAGGGTTTTTTTTTTGGTGAAAGGAGCTGAACTGTGTGTAGTGAGGAAGTGACGCTGAGCGCATCATCATATCTGGTTAAATGCCTGAGGGGGAGAAGGTCACAGGCTGAATTTGAGTGTCAGAAACTGAAATCTAATTTGAATGAATATTAATGATGAAACTTCCACAAAATTGCAGAAGGTTCACAGCATTCTTTGTAATAGGATACTTGACTTCATAATGACGATGATTAACGTCCACAAATGATTCACATGTAGTGAAACGCTGCAGCGACAAAAAAAAGTCACCACTTGTATC
Organism: Dactylopterus volitans; assembly: GCA_901007715.1. Lineage (NCBI taxonomy): Eukaryota > Metazoa > Chordata > Actinopteri > Syngnathiformes > Dactylopteridae > Dactylopterus > Dactylopterus volitans. The sequence continues at coordinate 32,133 of CAAKHG010042855.1, read as the reverse complement.
GGGGTCAAGGACACGAGTCATGAGACGAGGACGAAACCGCAGACTCGCGAAAGGAAGCGGTATGAAAGCATCAGGACATGTGGACTTCATTTGTCTCTTTGTTTTTGTGAACTCAGATGTTGTGGTTTTTGTTGTCCAGCTGTCCAGGTTCAGGCCCCCCCACCCCAGCAGCTCTCCTTCCACCACTCTGCCAACTGAAGCGTCGCCGCCGCTGAGGATCGAGAGGACAGCCGGCCGTCACAGACGCCTCCAAACATTCCCCACCGCTGCCATCAGACTCATTTTTATTGACCCGGTAGGACGTTTCCATCTGTGTTCTGGATTTTAATATGTAAGGTTTTTTTTTTTTTGGTTTTTTTTTTTTACACATGGACACACAATAAAGACTCTCTCGTCTCTTCTCCTTTTCAAGATGAATAAAAATCACTGAAAACAAACCTGAATGTTTGAATTCATCACTGTTTTTATGAATATTCTAATATTTTAATGTACAACAGGAGGTTCATAATGCAGAGGAAGCTTTAAAAGTCACGGGAATCAAAAGCAACGATTAACATGTTTTATGGGAAAAGTATACCTAGTAAGTATGTATATGGTGCAGATCATCACATTGATGTGAGAATGTTACACTCAAATATAGCAGAGAAAATGTGCTATTATATTTACGAAATAGTTACAATGAAGAACAGGACAGAATTTAACGTTAAAAGATTTAATTGAGTTGTAGTTTCTTGGAGACATTTCTAGTTCACATTTAACAGAAATAAATTGTAAAAATACAGCGGCTACAGACTTTCTCAGGACTTGTCAGTAAAAGTTAAAACATCAACATTAGAGGGAAATATTGGCAAATAAAAACAACTATTTTAATGAATGGAAGTCAAACTAAAATACTAACACATGATTGGATGAAGCCTTATGTGGGCTTCGCCTAAATGTTAATGCCGTACACAGCAGAGGGGCGGCGGCATTCGTTCAGAAACACAAGCCGTCACAGGGAACTGAACATGTTTGGCTGTGAACGTCAATGTTCTGGAAACTTTTTCAGACTTTATTCTAGATCCAGAAATGGAGCCAAAACACCTGAGGGGCTGATTTATATAGAGATACACGGTTGTGTCTGTGGCGGCGTCTCTGTGCAAATGGTGATTTAAGAAAAAGCCTGATGTTCTTGTCTGATTGTTCATGTTTTTCTTCATTGTCAGCAAATCTAGAGCGAAAACCAAAAAAACAGCGTGTTTTCTTTCATTTTTCAAAATTTTCAGTAATTTCATAAAACAGCGGACAGAGTCCAGGAGAGGTGCATTTTTCGGGGACCATTTCTAAGAAATCCACGTACCCATGCATGACAGAATTCAACCTTAAAAAGGGGCAGAATTTTTCTATTTGGGGGCAAATTAAGGTATTTACTTTAAAATGAAATATAATTAATTTGAACTTGAACTTTTTTTTTAATGGATTATGTTAAAACATTATTGAAAATTAAATCCATGCTCTCCTGTATCCGTCCACTCAAATGTTAACATATGACACGTATGTATCAATTTTTGATGCACAAAACATGTTGGATTAGTTCTGAGATTTAGTGACAAGGAGGAGAACGAAGGTCACATGACTTATACCTCTGAAATGTGATTGGTGGAAATGAAAGGCTGCAGAAAGACAGCTCATAGTGTCACTTTTTTTTCAGTCTGTTAGTACTTTAAATTAAACAGTAGAAGAAGAAAAGTGATGTGGCGGATGAAAAGCTCGTAGTCAGACGGGCTGCCTCCCATCATGCACTGGGCTCGCTGGGCTGCTCAATCATCTGCAGGAGAAATGGGACACCGAGCTGCCGCAGCTGCTATTTCAGAAAAAAAAACACACCAAGAGTTTATGAGAACTTACTGCAAGTTGATTGACATAGTTCCCCTCATCATCATCATCGTCGTCATCGTCGTCATCATCATCGATGTCGTCATGGTCGCTGGCAGTTTGAGCTGTCAGGTCAGTCGTTTCCACTGGAAGGAAACAGGAAGTCAGACATTTTGAGGAAAAGTGACAGTGACACCAAAAGATGGAAACTGCCCTCTAGGAGGCTCAAACGTGTGGCAACACTGCAGGTGAATTAAGCTCAGCGGGGGGGAGGAGCGTCGCAGGACTAACTGTTAACTGGGGTTTATTTCTGAACACCGAGAATGTCAATGTAATCAAGATCAGCAGCCCCGTGAACAGGAAGCTCTCAAAACGTCTCATCTTCAACTGCGGGCTGAAGCGCTGTTCGCCGCTGGCAGGTGGGGAACAGGAAGTGTGAGTCACTGAGGAATCACATGACCTGGACGACTGAAAAGTGCTGCAACTTACTGTGACATTGCAGCTTGTCCACGTTCAGGTATTCTCTGCTCTCTGAGAAGGCAAGTAAACACAGCGTCACCTCACAGTTCAATTCGACACTTCATGTCCTCACCATCACTAACACACTTCATTCACACGCTGCAGTTGCTCACTTTTATTGCGCATTGTTTAATCACACACACCTGAATTGCACGCACGCCATTCACACACAACTCAGTTACATCTAACACCCAAAACGCCCTTTTTCAAATAAAGATGAATACAAACTATGGAATCAGATTACTCATTCTTGAATCAAAAGTACTTCTCACCAATGTTCTCGTAATCATGTCGATTACCTGAAACCAGACAAACACAAGTTACCGAGGTTTCCACAAATCAATGGTGTCAATGTGCGTTCCTTTAGCTTCCCTTCTTTTGATTACATGCAAAATTTAGTAAATGTTTTATTTGGTAATTATTGATGAACATTTGACTTCACCCACAAAGACATGTTTGACATCATTACATAATTGAATACATGAATAAATGGATGTCCCTAACGTCTTTCTGGACGATAACAAGCTGAGCAGTAAAACCATTTCTTTGCCTAAACAGGTTTAATGCATGATGAGAGTGTGGATCTGAACTGATGATCAAATATACATAAAACACTAATCAAAATCAGGGATACAAAACCAGCTGCTCGTGATGGAGACAAAAATAATAAACATCTGAAAAACCACAAAAAAAACAAAATGTAATAAAAAATGGCAGAGTAGAAACACCTCAGAATGAAATAAAATAGTATAAATAGATGCTGGAAGAAAAACATGTACCTGAACTGGGCGTGGAGGCTTGGCTCTGATTGGACGGAGAAGCTTCAGGGTCGGGCAACACGGTTCTGCATAAACCACAGACGATGAAGACGATCACATCAGACTCAAGAGGAAGGACAATGTGCGGATGCAGCAGGAGGAGACCTACATGTAGTCTTCAGCGTAGCTTTCTGGGCAATCGAGTCCTGCAGACGACGCAGCGAGATCACGGACTGAAACACAAGTTATCATCATGAGGCGAATGTTTCCCCGACTGCTCACATTAACGTTGTGTTCAGTGACATCCAGCAAAGTCAACCGAGATCTGAGGGCGATTCCTTCAATGTGACGTTCCAACTTCAATTTAGGTTTTCAAATTGACCCGCTCGAGTCGGAGGGTTTGTTTTCTTCTGCTCGGCGTGAAAGTCAAATAGAATCTACGTAGCCAGTGAACACGCGCCAAATCAAAGGTGCTAGTAGCTACAAGAGTCGTCATGCGGGTCATTAATCAACACACTTTCCATCGGCCTTTTGGCCGTCCACCGTCTCCGAGATCCAGCTCGACAGCGCGCCTGTGCGTTTTCTCGCTGTTAAAGGAGTTTCCTCCACGTGACTTCAGGACAGTAAACTCACCGTCGGGTGTGTTCTCGTAGCTCGGGTTACTCTCTGCGGGATAGAGAAACCTTGTAAGATTTTAAAGGGGCCGTTTCAAATTTTTCTACACAACAAAAATGCTCCGCCTACTTTTTTATATTTGATGCCATTTGATGTCATTAAAAGTGACAGGAATCTTTTTCTTCCTTGTAAATCTAATGAGTGAGTCTGTTCACTTCTGATTCATGTTTGCTTGAGTCGGCGCTCGTTGCCAGAAATGGCAGAGGAAGAAAACTGTTTTCACTGTTCCATTCTAATGTTCATGAACAGAAAGAAAATCAAGTTTGTGTTAAATGCATGCATGTTTTGGAATAAAACCAACTTTGACGCTGGCATGAAACATCTGCAGACATTCAGAGCTTCAGCAGCGTCACACATCCATGTTAACGGAGGCAAAGGTGCTGTGGACGGTCTCACCAGTTTCTGTCGAGGTGAAGGACCTTTGTCTCCGCTGAACTCCAGAATCGGACGAACGCGAGCTGCCAACATGGAAACACACAGTTCAGACCAGTGGGCCTCCAATCACTGGGGGGACTGCATTTAAATCAGAGTGAAATCTCTTGTGTTTGGGGTGTGTGTGTGTGTGTGTGTGTGTGTGTGTGTGTGTGTGTGTGTGGGTGGGGGGGCTCAGTTGGCCAATTCAGAGTCACCTTTGATCCAAGGATTTTTTGACAAGAATGAAAAATAACTCACAAAGGCGACAGCAAGTTCGATGGAGGAAGGATGGAGTCTAGATCAGTGTTTGGTTGAGCTGCAAGACAGAGAGAAACATGTCATCATCATCATCATCATCATCATCGTCATCGTCATCATCATCATCACCGTTGTGGTCGTCAACATCGTGGCCATGAGCATGAATAACCCACTTCATCCGGTCACGTTCTTACTGACATCATCTGATCATTTTCCCTTCAGATTAAAAAGTTAGGTGATGCTGTGCGGTTCCGCGTGACTGTAACCATGGCAATCCGATTGTTTGATTATTATTTGAGACGATGGCGGGTTCTGCTTGTGTTCATGTAAACATAAACATGCATGCACATGCCGGTGACATCACGCATCGCAGCCCGAGTTAGTGCGGTTGTGTCCGAGACCACGTTGCACCTGATGGCATCACTGCACGTTCCACAGTGAAGCCGTCAACATGGAACACCTTGCTGCATTTTCACTGCGAAACTGAAATATTTTTCAAACAGTTTTTCACCTTAGCTTGCCAAGATTCGTAACTGGATGGATTCTGAACCGGTGAAACCCGTGACATCACATCCGCGTGCGTGAAACCGTCCACGGCAAACATTTGTCACCTTTGTGCAGACAGATGAACTTGAGGCGGACTTACATGGATGGATGAGCCTGAACTCGGGGGCGCTGGGTGAAAAAGAGGAGAGAGGTTATGAAAGCTGAGGAGATCATCTGGCACCATCACTCATATTCGTGGTGATAGACTTACGGCATGTATTCCTCAGAGGCGTTCACTTGCCTGATGGAAACTGGAGAGAGGGGCACAGAATGATACTCTTCAGGAGCTTCGATGTTATCGTCAGTTACTGTGAACACGGCACTTAGCCACGTGACATCACCCTACCTAGTGGACCTTTGTTGCTGCAGTCCAGACAGGCGGCGGTCAGGAGGATGACGGCGACAAACACTGCAGCCGTCAGGACCAGGAAGAGCCAGGATTGGTCCATGGCTCATCTGGGGAGGCAGAGGAGGCGGAGCTTTTGTCAACCCATTAAACAAACGATACTTTAAATCAAAAGGAATTTACACATGCACAGCATATATATTTACATATATATATATATAAAGAAAATCTGCCTTGCACCTCAGTATAACCCAGTACAGTTCAACGGCGTCACAAATTACAGCCCCAAGAACAATCAGTGAAACATGTCAACACTTTTCTCAAAAACATTCAGTAAAAATTCAGCAGAATAAAATTCCTCCTGAATGGTGGATTTTTTTTGCAGGGCTGTTGCATTATATTCCGAGGTAAACATGCACGTGTCTAAATTACTCTCTACACACTGTCCTCTCTGACATCCAAACTGACATGCACACACATCCTTTCAGTTTTTAACATTGGTTTTGGGTTCCATAATACAGCAGCAAAACTCTACACAATATATCAAAAAATAGCATGTGTTTGCCTTATAAGGCAAAAAAAGAAAAATGGCAGCATGTGATGTAACATAGCAGAAAATACAAATTAAAGGCTTTTTTTCATATAGAGAAATGTATGACTGCTTTAATGGCCATGGGATCAGAAATGGCAGTTATAATAGGTTTCATTGTGGACATTTTTGTCGTAAGTGACCTCAGAGACACTTTTTTGATTACATTGTATTGAAGACCTGATTAAATTAAGTCTTTAAAAAAATCATTTTATTTATTTAGGGCATATGTAATGTATATTATTGAGGAATACTTCGTAAATACTGTGTTCTGTCTCAATGATGGAAAAGCTGTTCAAAAAAAAATAAAATAAATTCATCTCTCTCCTTTGCATCTGCATCTATTGGGTTCAGAACGCCGTACACGACGGCTGATAACATCTCTGCTTGGTGATGAGCTTTTATCTGAAATCACAAGTTCTTCCATTTTCTAACGGAACGATGAGGAGGAGGAAGCCATGTTCTGAGGCTGAATCTCCTCTGCTGTTTTCTGAAATAACGGGTGGTTTTTTATTTCCCTGCAGCATCACAAGAACACGATGAGAATCTACAGACACGTCACACAGGAAGGAAAACCAGCGCACACGTGGTTAAACTCCTTTACTCGGTGTTAAACTCTCCGAGACTCAATTCTGGGGGGAAAAAAAAGTCACTGACCAATCAAAGAAACAGCAGCACGGAAAGTGACAGTTAGTCTGAACACATTTAGACTGGAAACACAGTTACTCTAGAAACACAGTTTGATAATATAGTTACTCTGGTTATACAGTTACGCCGCAAACTCTAAAGACGACTCTAAAGACAGTTACCCTGAAAATGGCTTCTCTGGCACACGCATTCGTTCTACATAAACTCATAAACGTGTATCTGGATACGTACGAATCCAGAATCTGCAGCATAGAAAACTAAACTGTGACGCCTCTCCGAGTAGAACAGAATCAATACAACTGTAGGTCAAATCTGAATTAGCATCATTTCAATAAGGAAATATCTGAATAAAAAAAGGAAGTGCGATTTAATCACAACTTAACCTTCAACACGTTTGTCACGTCAGTTCAGAAGCGCTCGTGCTGCCAATGCTAACTGATGCCAACCATTGATCTCATCAGTTGCCAGGTTTCATCCACACAGAAACAACATGGCGGCTGAGTGTGCACGCTTCTATTGGTTCCGCTGACCATTATGGCCAAAGGTTAAATATTTCTCATTTTTTAAAACTTTCCATCGGAGCAGCTTTTGAAAGGCCTTCGAAGTGACGCTCAGGCTGCTGCCTGAAAGCAGCACGTCAACACAGCCTCTCTGACGTCTCAACACTGACGTCCAGTTAAAATTCTTCCCCAGTGTGATGATTAGGATCCCGCTGCTTCGCCTGGTGCCTCCTCCAGGTGAGTCAGGTGCATGCTGGGGAAAATTTTAGGAGACAAAAGAGATGGTGCTGGAGACTCACCAGAAGATGAATGCTGAGAAGACAGGCAGTTATATGGCAGCGGTGAGGACGGAAGGTGGGTGACGTTTTGGGGTCAGTGGCAGGTCTCGTGTCCACCACAGTCTCTGGACCTCGAGAGGTGACTACTGCGACCAATCGTCCGCCATATCTCAGCGCGTCTCCGCTCGCCGTCTGCTCCTCCTCGCTTCCCCTCCAATGGCTGATCTGGCGTCTGATCTGCACGTCTTGGCGCTTTCCTGCCCCCGTCTGTCTCAGAGACTCTCCCCCTCTGTCGTGGCTTCATCCAATCAACTGAGTCGAACGCTCATGTCTTGTCCCGCCACCGCTGATGTGATCTTCAGTCACCTTCTTCAATTATTCCTCACAGTGAGGCGACCACCAGCTCTCCGTATTTACCTGAAATTCACCGGAATTCACGCAAGCAGCAGCTGAGAGCACATTACGGTGGAGGTATGTGAACGTGCGATGCATTCAGGTGACACGCCAGAGCTGCTCTCCTGCAGAAGCCGCCAGAGGTTTGACACAAACACCCCAAGCCAATCAGAAGGTGTTACAAAGCTGCACCCCTGCATTAACGCTGCTGCTACCAGAGCAACATCCTCCCACCTGCAAACAGGAAACCACAGGCAAGGCAGGAAGTGGCGTCCTCCTCTCGCCTGCTGAGAGATAAAAAGATGGCAGGAACACTGAAGAAGAAACCCCATCATGAAGAAGGAGGAGGAGGAGGAGGAAGAGGAGGAGGAGGGGCGTCAAACTTGAATAATCACCTCTCGACCTTCATCCTGATCCAGTGACATCATCTCGCCATCATTTGGACTTCCTGCTGAACCAGCAAATGGCAAAGAAGCCGTTTGGATTCTTTGGTTCACCGAGAAACTTCCGAGATTTCCACCACAAAGCTACGACATTCCGGGCGACGCTCCCGTCAAAACGCTGCTTCAGATGTTGGGACTTTTTCTCAGTGAAATAAAGAAACATCTACGAATTTAAGTTCTGAGTTCTTGTTGAGCACAAAGTCCTATATTACTATACATTTCTTTCTAAACTGAGCCATCAGCATGTCGCTGCATGCAGGATGCTCATCTCAGCCGTCACATCTGCGATCTCATCCTTTCGCTGGTAACCGCCAGCGAGCATTGGGACGGCGATCAGCCGCTGAACTGAGGCTGCGTTTATCTCCGACTTGTGTTATTGATACTAAATGTGGCATCAACCTGCGTATGTAGTAGGCTTCAACTGCAGGTTTTCGTGAATTTTGAATGTTTCAGAAATCCCTGGATGTACATTTGATTGGGAAGAATTTCTTTGAATGCATCGACAGCGTACTGGATATTCTCAACTGCCCCACAATGCATTGCACCCCTTAGACAACATCAGTGGAGAAGGACGGTACTTTTTTGCCCTGAAACTGAATCGGCAACTTTCGGAAGTTTCCAAAACATTTCAAGTGAGAAAGTAACTGAAGGTGCCCAATATGTGGTCACTTTATCCAAATAATGTCTGTAGAGATTTTTGATGATGTATCTGGAGATTTATCAACATGGAAAAAGCACCACAATGCGTCCTGTTAACGAATTACACGGGTAGTGCTTTCATTTTGAAGACAGGATGTGCAACATAAACCGTGGAGATTCAACTTTTGGGTGGTGAGAAATGTGTTTTTATACTTCAGTTATTTATACTAAAAGTTGGTTTAGTAGGAAGGCTTTTGGTAAGTGATTGTGGGAGGTGGGAGGCCTGATGATGATGATGATGATGATGATGATGATGAGGCAGTGTGTTTAATGAATCGAGTGTTTTTTTTTAATGTGATTTGATTAGTGTTGATTTTTTTTTAATCACAAAAACAGAAAAACAAAAATATGAAGTGAAATCCAGTTCTGAATGACGTCCTTGAGTTGTTTCACGTGCAATGACTAAACCACGCTTCTGTGCTGATGTAGACGCAGACCAGCACGTGGGTTTGCGTGTGTGTGTGTGTGTGTGTGTGTGCGTGTGTGTGAGATGCTACCGTAGCCGACAGCGATGGATGTCAACTAACACGCACTTCTTCTGTCATTTTACAACTCGCTCCACTTAAAACAGCCTGCGTGACGTGGCGTGACTTGAGCGAGGACGTCTTTCTTTTCCTTACCGACACCTTTTCAAAAACATACAGAAACATTTTCACAAGGTTGTTTAATATTTTACAAATAACGTGCTGAAATAACTTGAGTTTAGCAAATAAACCTGATTATTGACATTTGTTTAAAGCGCTTTGTCTCTTTTTAAGTAACCGTCGTCATCTCCGCACCGTTTCTCCTGCGGAACCCAGAAACGGCTGCAAGATAACGGTTCAATCGGAGATGATGGAAGAGGGAGAAGATTCCACTCAACTACTTGGAACATTGTTCCTCCTCTGGTTCTTCAAAGCAGGTTAGTGTTCTCATCAAAACTGGATCACACGCGTTTAATAACAAGGTTATGAAAACTCAATAACAAACTCATTCTCCACATAAAATCCGTGTCAATTTGCCACCCAGTCCATTTTGTTGGTCTTATTCTGGCTGATGACACATCAGCCCTTAAAATCAGAAGCTAACCCGAGCTCGTTTCATCATCACATCGTCAAATGAATGTCCGGAGGGGAAAAGCAAACCTGGGCCGATGACTGAGCAGGAGGGTTATAAAAATGTAAAAACAAAACCTTTCTGCAGCATAGACAGTTCCATCTGTGTCCACGGGCCCAAAAACAAAAAAGAACCAGAGTTGTACGAAGCTCAAGTCCATCAGATTAGAACGCTCGAGACTGGAACCCGAGTGGACCGGCCGCTCTTCGGTACCACGATCGGCTCATCATCTGTCACAGAAAAAATTAGATTGACATATAGTTACACAGCTGAAACGATCATTCAAGACAATAAAAGATGAAATTAAAAAATAAAATGATACTAAAAGCCAGCCAACGTTTTCGAATTAAATAAGCATGTAAGAGATATTGAGCACTTCTATTCGGCTGGCTAAGATGGTGCACTATAATAGTGTTTTCCAATCCTGGTCCTCAGAGCCCCACAGCCCTACATGCTTTAGATGTCTCCCTGCTCCGTCACATCTGAGTCAAATGATCGGCTCATCATTAAAGCTCTGCAGAAGCCTGATAACAACCAATTTATTTGGATTGGGGAAAAGCCCACTACAATTAACACATTTTTTTGTACTAACAAATGATCTCCAGCAGAGGGCACCTTCTGTTCAAAACGTGTAAATACCCATTCTGACTATAATACACCGTATATACAGATATATACTGTATACCTATTTTATACAATACACACTTCCATCAACTTATTAGATGCAAATATATATACTGCTCGTTAACACAACTGTCTAATCAGCCAATCACAAGGCAGCCACTCCATGTATTTAGACATGGTCTAGATGACCTGCTCAAATTCAAACTGAGCATCAGAATGGGGAAGAAAAGGGATTTCATTGACTTTGAGTGTGTCATGGTTGTTGGTGCCACACATGCTGGTCTGAATATTTCAGCGATGGCTGGTCTACTAGGACTTTTACACACAACCGTCTCTATGGTCTCTCTCTCTCTGTCTGTCTGTCTGTCTCTCTTTCTCTCTCTCCCTTTATCTCTCTTGCTCTCTCCCTTTATCTTTCTCGCTCTGTGTCTGTCTCTCTCTCTCTGCCTGTCTGTCTCTCTCTCTGCCTGTGTGTGTCTCTCTCTCTGCCTGTGTGTCTGTCTCTCTCTTTGCCTGTCTCTCTCTCTCTATCTGCCTGTGTCCCTCTCTGCCTGTGTCTCTCTCTCTCTGCCTGTCTCTCTCTCTCTCTCTCTCTCTCTCTGCCTGTGTCTCTCTCTCTCTGCCTGTCTATTGATAGACTGATCTCTCTCGCTAAACTATTTCTGATTCTGGTAACTCATTCACTTACTCCCTCCATATTTACGGTAAATCTACAATCAACTAAAATATGAACGCAAAACACAGTTCTTGCATGGCCTATAGGAGTGTAACGGTATTTGTATTCATCCCGTGCTGTCACGCTACAGGGGTCACAATTCGGTACACAGAGTCACACGACAAATACATCTGAGTGGGTATAAAAAAAATCCGTCCTATCCTCACTCCAATCTAGGTGGCTGTGATGAGCCTAAAAGCTGCCAGTTAACCGTCATTACAACAGAAGAAGCAGCAGCTACAAACAAAAAACAACCGAAAACAAATGAAGACGAGGAGTGATGCAGAGTGTGGAGTTAGAAGAGCCGCCAGCTTCATTTAAATCAGTCGTGTAGAACACTTTGGTTTCCCGTAGCAACACAACAGCGATGTCAATAGAGTGGTGGACCAGACAAAGACCACCTGCCGGCGGTGTTTCTCTGAGGTGAGGTACACCGCGAGAAACACATCAAACATGCTAACACACATTAGGTGACATCATCCCGACATGTCCGTCACTGGTGCGAGTAAAAAAAAACCACGTGCAACAGCTTATCCTCCGTGCTTTTAAACAGCCTCTTGGTAATAGCACTGACAGGGTCAAAAACATTACAGAAGCGATTGGGATATGCGTCCATATGCCGTAGGAGAGGAGCCCAGCTTTAAGTACTGAAAGTGCTCGAGTCAGGCTACAGTGTCCTATCCTGTGCGCACATCAGCCAGTCTGTGGTCCCTGCCATTTACAAGCGTGTGCAAGCAGTAGTGGAGCAAAAGCTGTCTACTGACTCGTACATGTGTGAGCTATTGTTACTTTTTTCCAACTGTACTGAAAACGTACCGAACCGTGACCCTCACACCGAGGTATGTACCGAACCGTGACCCTCACACCGAGGTATGTACCGAACCGTGACCCTCACACCGAGGTATGTACCGAACCGTGACCCTCACACCGAGGTATGTACCGAACCGTGACCCTCACACCGAGGTATGTACCGAGACGTGACTTTTGTGTACCGTTACACCCCTAATGGCCTGTATACTCAAACACGGCTGGGATGCTGAGGATCAACATGAACAACAGCGGGTTTAATTCCTGCCTAAATCTGGCTAAATCACATCGCCATTTAAGAGGACTGGACCAATATTCCACAGGCCACAACCAATAATCTGATCAACCGAAATGTGAAGGTGATGTTGTACTGCCTACCTGTGCAATAATCACGCTGTTTGATCAGCATCTTGGTAGGCTTCACCTGCCAGGTGGATAGATTATTGTAGCAAAGGTGAAGAGTATTACTAAGATTTTAGCAAATTTTTGAACATAATTTGAAAGGAAAAAGTCTTGTCTGTTCATAGAAGAAATCCTAAATCTTTAACTTTAACTTGTGAAAAAATGGGAGTGAAAACAGGAAGTGTTGCGTTCATATTTTCATTGAGTGTCTAAATCTCTGACAGTATCTAGCTAGCTATGTGCTTTATACCAGTATCAGAAATGTCCACCCAATATAGGTATTGGCACCAAAAATCTAGTATCATTGGGTTCCAGTGATCACAGCTGTAACCACGGCAGCTGAACACCACAAAGATGTGCACGGCTGTAGCCACAGTAACTGAGTACCACAATGACGGCCACAGCTGTAATTAACCATGATAACTGAACACCACAAAAGATGAAAATAAAAAAAGGCACCAACATGAGAAGGACTCCAACACTAATGAAAACTACTTTGAGCGAACAAAAGTCAAATTTTCGACTATCAAGATCAAGAGCACTTGATTGCTTTCATATGGTGATTTGACTCAGTCAGCTGTACTTTACATCTGAAAGTAAAGAGGATGAGCTTCACCTGATGGGATGAAGTTCTCAGCACGATGGCGGTCTTTTTCGATGAAGAGAGCAGTGGCGAGGAAGAATGCGCCGCCCACCACCGACACAAAGGAGCAGAGCAGCAGGGAGAGCTGCAGAGAGCGGAACTGCCAGAGGAAGGAGTCAGTCTTCCTCAGAGAGTCTGAAACCTGAAACACACCAGAGGCAAGAACCAGTGTCAGCATCTCCTAATCAATGTTACACACGACTTAGCTTGGTATAAAGACTAACAGCTGACCCTGCTGAGCCTCCCACCTGCAGGTGGCATTCTACGAGTGGCCAATTTGATCGCTACAAATCACTGCAGTCGAGTCTGCTCTCTGGCATCGAGCCTTGCTGCTCGGTGCTGTGGTCAGTTTGGAGGATTTTGTATCATGTAGATGTGAGATCGGGTGGCATAACCGCTGCGTCCCATCACTACGGGAGACGTGGCTGCTGGTTGATTTGGTTCCTTGCAGGCAGAATATCAACCATGAGGGCGCAGTTCACAAAGAAGCTGATGATGTACCTGCAATGGCCTCACTACAACGTCACAAATACAAACTTTAATATCTCAAAACCTCTCAGAGTAACAGACTAGACCATAAGCATGTGGGTGCCTGTGCGAGTGTGTCTGCGAGACTACGTGTAGGAGGGCGTGTGAGGGTGTGTTGACATACCACCCCTATCAGGTACGGACTTCCTGCATCTCCCAGCATATGTGAAATGACAATCTGCAGCGCTTCGGCTGTGGAACGCCGCGTGGGAACCACCACGTACTGTGGAACAGTTGACAGTTACATCACTGGCGTGGCAGGAACTCATGACATCACTTGAATGCTGCCGCGACCGCAAGCAACTGTACATCCATGAATCATGAACAAGTCTCACCAGCAGAATATCTGCCACGATGGCCCAGTTCATGGACAGAAATGTCTCTCCAAGGAAGATGAAGACCTGCATAACAAAAACATTGACAAAGCAAAGGGTTCACATGTGAGGACCTCTTCTGCCCCCTAATGGCCAAAAAAAATCCTGAAAGGTTTACGTAATAGGGTAAAGCAGAGTTTTTTCCCCTGATCTAACCACTTGATGAGGAGTTTGGGGTCTGACAACTCACATATGTGGCGATGGTGCTGGTCTGAGCGATGACGATGGCCAGGTACAGGAAAGGTGCAGAGAGGAGCAGGCCGGCAGCGCAGACCAGCGGGTCGGCTCTGGGTGTCCTCGTCCTCAGCTGCCGGCTGACCTGCACACCACTGGCCACGCCCAGCACGCCTGTGATGCAGGTGATGGCGCCGAAAATCAGACTGCCGAAAGTAAAGGACAACAGGAAATTAAGTGAACACATTAGGGAGACTTCACAGCAGGCACGTTGCCAAACACCATCACTCTCAAACATTTTTCATGCCTCGGAGACTGAAACATCATCTGTCTGGATAATTAATGCCCCTCCTCCTCCTTATCTATGCAAATGAGGATCATATGAAAATATGAATTGCTTCTTCACCGTTAAGTTCTGCCTCAGTGTTTGTGACAGGAAGCTACATACTGCTCCTAAACTGGCTCCTAAATAGCCGCAATGTGGCAAATTCTGCAGTGAAGTGGAAGCATTCAGTCCAAAAGAAACACACTGCTCTAGTGGAACCTGGTCAACGGCAGACTCATGTTACCTGTCTGAGGAGACACAGTGACCCTCCACGCACGGCTCTCTCTCCCCGGCGAACACGGCTGCTCTGAAGAGAAACGTTGGAGCCCAGAGTGCCAGAGAGCCGGTGACAAATGCAACCGCCGTGAAGCCGAAGGTGGACAACACAAAGCTGTGGCTGCAGGGGAGACGGT
The DNA here is from genome assembly GCA_901007715.1 of Dactylopterus volitans. Lineage (NCBI taxonomy): Eukaryota > Metazoa > Chordata > Actinopteri > Syngnathiformes > Dactylopteridae > Dactylopterus > Dactylopterus volitans. The sequence goes on along the minus strand of CAAKHG010042855.1, from coordinate 17,113 downwards.
TGTTTAAATGACTGAGCATCTGACTGGATCACAAAAATGGATGTGAATGTGACTGTATTTGCTGGACCAATCATGAACCTACTTCCTGCTGAGAACTTGCAGGTCAGTCAGCCAGCTTGTCTGGTGCAGGTGATGCTCTGGTCGCGCTTCGATGGCGCCTCGTTTAGGCTCCTGGACCACAAACAGCAGCAACAGCACGGCGATAAGCCCCAAACCAGGAGTCACCTGAAGCACAAGAACGCAGCAAGCTGACCAAACAGAATCGTCAAACACCAAGCTCGGTGCTCCGCAGCAATGCTGCTCACACGTACCCGCAGGGCCCAGTGCCAATCCTGTGCCAAGTTACTGACTTGAGAGCCCACAATGTATCCAAGACCGCTGATGAGAAAACAGCAAAGAGGAGAAGGTCAATACTTCCTGTTAAATGCAAAGGAATGAAAAAAAATCAATAACCACTGTGTTTGGATTGTGTTCTGTCCTGGTAAATTGTGTTGTGATACTTGAGCTCTTCATCAATGCAACGCTAATGTCTGCAAGATCAATAATCAATAATTGTAAACCTCCATATGCTCAGCTGCTACCAGAGTTTGATAATCCTATGGGTTTTATCTAACCGTGATATCAAACTTCTCCCACCTGCCCACTGGAATAGCAAAATAAAAGATGGAGAGCATGTTGGTCCTCTTCTCTTTGACATACAGGTCAGCAATGATGGTGGGAGCGATGGTGGAGTAGCTCGCCTCCCCAACGCCGACCAGACCTCGAGTCACCAGCAGAGCCCAGAAATGCTGCGAAAGGACAACAGAGGAGGATTCATGAATGAGACACAATGAGTCAATCAAAACTCATCATACCGCCAGTCATTAATGAGGTAAGCTTGAACGTTTACTTACCTCTTTGGGTGTGTAAGAGCTGGCGAGTGTCACCAAAGACCAGAATGTGATGCCACAGCTCATGATGAACTTCCTGTTATACCTGTCCCCCAGGTATCCGAAGAACGGCGCCAGGAACATGTAACTGCAGATGAAAACTGGGAGAAAACAAACCACATTTTCATATGACCAAATGACTGAAAAGTGCCATTTACATTTCATGATTTCATTCCAGAGGTTGACTTACCTGTTTGGAGCAAACCGGACATGCTGTCATCGATCCCAAAGTAATTCTCGATGTCAGGGAGGACACCTGCAAGACAGGCAAGGTGTTCACTGAGCAGAAATATACAGTATATAATATATTCTATCATAATAGTGCACTAAACCATGTTGCTGTTCGTGTACAATAAGCGATTGATATTTTCTTATTAAAAACACTGTAGTTGGCGAAACTGTGACTTTAGTGTATGTTTAGGAGAAACATAACAACTTTGATGTGTTCCATCAGTGTTGACAGTAAATGTCATCATGAAGCATCACATTTACCACTGATGAGAAATTACTCCGACACCAGTGACATCATCAGTGACAGCACTGGTGTCAAGGAAGGACTATAGGCTGCATCTCAACATCCACATCTGGACACCTCCACCAGCTGGACAGGAAATTGGAGGATTTAGGAGTCTGGCATTAGAAGCACTGCACCCAGCCTTCTTATTTACAGAGACACAATGAAGAATTTTCTGGTGCATGACAACATTCACCATCAGCTACTTAGGATTCCTTCAGCTCCACCACTTTCTATGTGTAATGCATCATGAGACAATAACATGATAAAAACCTCTATCCATCTTGAAAGGTTCAGGCTGAAGCAGGGCTGGGCCTGTCATACGACCTCAATTCGGGATCGCGATAAAATTTTGATCCATCTCGATTATCTGCATGGGACATTTTTAATCGACGTCGTATGGCAAAAGTAAGCGCAACAACAGCATATCATAGTCTGCCAGCTACCGTATGCTGTGCAGGGAGGACACGCCCACTTCTCAGTGTAAGCGTGTCTACAGTTGTAACAGGAGGTGCGTGGGCAGACCCTTAACGGGTCTCGTGAAGGAGGAGAAGAGACAGCGGGAGGTTTACAGATGTGGTTATGCGGGCGGGATGGGCAGGTCAAATTATAAATGCAGCACCTGCAGGTTGAAAAAACCCCTGACCCACGCATCACTAACAGAAGATAAACAGAAGTTGGAAAAAGTAGAAAAATGAGTGAAACTGAAATCGAGGATGCAGAACATGAAAGGAACATCATTATATCATCCGGAACCGAAGATAGTTTGGGAAAAAAAAAAAGAAAAAAAAAAGGTAACACAACGTCAATTGTGTGGACATGGTTTGAATACCTCAAAAGTGATGAGGAGCAAATGAAGCCGGTCTGCAAAATATGCCGGCAGTTGGTAGCAACCAGGTCGGGAAACACCACGAACCTCTGAAGTCACCTGAGACGGCACCTTACATCATTAAACTTTAATTGTAAAGTTTCAATGAATCTAATGTTTCTTCAAGTTCCAAATCAGGATGCTCCCCAAACTGGCAGAAGCAGCAAAAACTACATATTGTGATAAAAATCGAGATCGATCAATATGAAAAAATATATCATGGTAACATTTTTTGCCATATCGCCCAGCCCTGGGTTGAAGCTGTGTTCAGATGCCTTTCACATTTAACATTTAAAACACAAGAAATCTGATCCAGCATCACTGACCTGACCTCAAACACAATTATTATTTAATCAATATAATTTTTAACCTAACTTTCAGTACATTTGTTAACACATTTTTCTCACCCTGATTTCTTCACTTTGATTTTTTGAAAAACATTGTGCTTTTTAGCTACAATAGCAAAAAAAAAAAAAAATCAACAAATTTTGCAAGACGTAAGTAAAAAAAAAAAATTAAAGAATATTACCAGGAAATTGGGAACAAAATACTATGTTGATACTACTATATTTCTAATGATCAAAAATGATATGTTTAAAGATGAGAAGTGACAGTGTCAGATTTCTGTTGTGTCTGTACCTAAATCAGATGAAAAGAAATCTCTTAGTAGACTGAATGTGTGAAAGTTGAACTGCAGCCTTTTAAATGACATTAAATATCCCACTGCAGTAACAAGGAGAGGATCAGCAAGGATTTCTAGACATAATGGCTACTCGCTGAGGTCACATCGTCTTGTAATGACCTCGCAGGACCGGTGATGTGGCGGCGGCGGCGGGGCCCCGTACCTGCCACAGTGAAACGGTCCATGTAGTTGAGCAGGTTGATGTAGCAGAGGATGAGGACGGTCAGAAATGCTCGTACTTTCGACACCCCACTGGCTGGCTCCTGTGGCAGCTGCTGGCCCTCCGCCATGCCCTGCTCCTCCAGACCATCTGCCTCGCTGTCATCAGAGAAGAATGGCGCCGAGTCCGGCAAGGGCTCACTCAGAGACATGGCCGACACTGCGAGATCAACAGACGCCTTCGTTATTACTACCAGTGACAAATTATTTCATAACGTGTCCGCTGATGAGGTTGTCACTCATGAGGGTGACTAATTAAAGAATTTTTTGTGTGCCCATATTATCCATTTTTTATTTATTCATGAATGTTAACTTTTTTGTTTCAACTCAGAAAACAAAGATGAATGTCAACTCAACACAACTTTATTTATCATAACTTTTATATTATCTTCCATTCATTTTCATTTTCCCCATTGCCTAAAGGACATGTATTAGTAAATAGCTAAAGTTACTTTTTTTTTTTAAGATAATGTGCAGTGCAGACAAACAGGCAATCACATTGTTGAATAAAGATTTAATCAACTTGAGTAATTCTGTATTTCATTTGTCATTATTATTAAATGGATGTAATTTATCAGACAAAAAAACAAAACAAAACAGCAACAACATAATGTTGGCATTTCACAACAGCTTGCAGTATTTACTTTTCGTACCAGTAGTTACTATTAATGAAATACAAGCGCCAGTGAAATAGACACTCTTACCGAAACAAAATTTTCAAAAATAAACATGTCTTTAAATGAAGTTTTATAAAATAATTTAATGACAATATCGTGAAATATAGATCTAACGTGGCAGATCAGAGAACGATCACATGATGCACAAACACATCTTCACAAAAAGTGGTGTGAACAACATCTGCAACTGGCTATGATGTCATTATTGATTTGTCTACCAATTATCTTATCAATCTGTCTATAAATTGACAAACGTCTATCACAAGTTCTCACAACTTGTTTTGTCTGAGCTACAAAGCCTGCGATGACTCTGAATGTTCAAACAAAAGAACTGCAGATTAATTTTCTGTCCATCCATCAATCATTTCAGATCCACGAGAGCAACAATTATATGTTTATCGCTTCACTTCAACAAACAAATTTTGTTGAAGTGATGCAGTTTCACTTGGAGTTTGGATGGATGGATAATAGGCAAATGGATGGATGGATAGATATATGGATAGAAAAAAGGAGAAGAAAGAAAAAAAGAGAAGAAGAACTGGCTAGAAGACACTGCAGTCATGTGATCTTTCCCCACATGACTGCGTGCTTTTTGTCCATGCTGAGGAGGAAGAGCAACTTGGGATTGAGACAATTGTGCTGATGTGGTGAACGACTCATGCATCATTCTGAAATCATCAGCGCCATCATATTCAACTTCTGATTGCATAACCTCAGTTAAAACACACACTCGGACTTTCCTCTGGAAGTCTGATCTAATGATTCTCTTGTCCTGGGAAACCGTCTGCTGATGATGGAGCAACAGGTTGACATTTATCAGCGATTAATGATCCACTCTGAGGCCAACTGATAATATTCAGTCATCGTCCAGCGATGCTTGACTCTTCAACGCGACGATTTTCTTTGGTCACATTTTATGAAGAAAATAATCAACTGATGGACAATAAATGCACATCCAGCCTTTGTCTTGTGATAAAAAAACAAAACAAATAATATCCCTGTTATAAAACTGAAGGAAAGCTTTACAAATCAGAGGTTATGAAGTTGAATTCTTACAGATGTCTACTCTAGTGGAATAAAACTGACCATTTTCCTCTGAGATAAAATTCCTGCTTTGAAATCCTAATGGAATTACATTACACCATGCTTGTACTAGACCAATTATAAAAAAAGGAAATCATTCATTTGTCTTGATCTTTGACCTATTTACAAACAATTAATTGCTCAGGAAGTTGTCGGTGGATGATCACATCTGTTGTGGTCAAATCAGTTCAAAGGCGTGTAAGCGAATAATCAGCTGCTGAGACACCATTCCAAACTCCATTCAGAACTCTGCAATTGCAGTTCTGCAAGAAGCTACTAGTTCCCCAGGTCGGAGTTCAGATTTGCAGTGTGAATGCATTGATGCATTCAACTATTGCTGCATTTCGCTGCCTGGCGCTTGTGACAATAACGTTGAATCGAATGCAATTACATTTCATAAGAGGATACAGCAGCATCCAAGACTCCAATCGGGATTCTGTCTATTATGAACTCCCCTTTAAACGTCACCACATTTCACAAAACATACATCTTGAAGCGGCAACACGCATTTCCGTGCATCCCGCAGACAAATTAAAAGGCTTTTTGAGAGAATTTGACACGAAATGTGTGCGACACAAAATTTACTGCACAGCGAGGCAAAAATAAACCGGCCCGCTTCTTAATGAAGTCTGTCCCTCGGGTTTCTGATGCAACGAATAAAAAGGGGCACGTCTTGGAATTCAGCAAACTCCCTTTAAAGCTTCGGTTGCTGCATTAAACCCGTCACAAGCAGTCACCTGTTGGCTGCGGCGCTGCTATTAAAAGCTGTTAGCTTGTTGTTCGGTGTTGTTTACCTCGGAGGAGGATGAGTCAGACGCTTCACTCTTCTTCCGGTTGTCCGTGGAAACGTTCTTCACGGGTGGGTTACAAACGCAGGTTTAAAGCCATGCTGACGCGGGTTCCTCTGCTGTTGCGCCGGAGAACGCGGCCGACCGGTGCTGTCAATTAACCGCTGACGACTCCGCCGTGCCCGCCGCCGCCATGACGCTTCAGCGCTAATTCAACTTCCGGTCCGCAGCTCACATGATTTTAATTCCAGTCACGTGACGAGAGGAAACGTGAAACTACTCACTATTGTTCAGGTCACAGATCACTGACAAGAGTACAAGGGACCCGTTCTTCCTCACACGTCTAATTTTAGTGTGAATAAAATAGATGTGTCCAGACCAGAGGTGGTGGGGAGTATATATGCTGTAGACTGGACACTCAACTGCCACAAAATTTGAAGTGTCCAGAGATTCTCTTCATATTTCGTTTGAAACACGTAGCTCAATTGTCGCCTTTCTGTTCATTCTCCTCTGACTTGTGGCATCGAGGAGGCATTTTTCTTCCAGAGAACTGCTGCTCTGTGGATATGTTCTTATTCTGACCATCCTCTGTAGGCACGAGATGGTTTTGTGTGAGATAGTGATGGGAATTCCAGCTGTTTTCAGAGACGTGGTTCTTTTGGCTCGGCTCTTTCAGCTCCACCACTATTTTTGTTGCTTATATTAACTTATTACCAAATAATGTGCTCAATGACACTATATATTGGCTCAGTGATCCCATACAATAGACTCAACGGTAGCACATAGTAACGTACGGTGTAATAATGACGTTGTACAGCTTATAACAAAGCCAGAATTGGCATTCAAAAAAAAACTGTTCTGCGTGTGCCCCTCCCCTGCTTCTCTTGCTCAGCAACTTGACCAATCACGTGTGGCTTTTCCACCCAACTGGTTCCAGTGCTAGTTCAGAGCCAGAGCCCAACTTGGAACTGGTTCCTTGCTTTTCGACCACCGAAGCACCGGCTGATGGCTCTTAGAGCCAGTTTGTTCGCAAACGAACCATCACTAGTGTGAAAGATCTGCAGTTGCTGAAACTCAGACCAGCCAGTCTTGCACCAACAACCATGACGCAATCAAAAGCACTTAAATCAACTTTCTTCTCCATTCTGACGCAATTTGAACTTCAGCAGATCGTCTTGACCATGTCTACTATACATGTCTCAATGTATTTGAGTTGCAATGTATTGGACTGGCTGATATTTGTGTTAAAGAACATTAAGTGTATGTAAAAAAAAAAATAGAACATATAGATTAAATAGAAGCATATAGAGCATATACTGTACTGTGCGTATATAGACGTACATATGGCATGTACAGCATACACAGTGTATATACACTGATCAGCCATAACACTGCATATTTACTACAGAATATAATGCAACAGTCCTGCAATAAATTCTCCCTTCAGGAGTTCTCCGAGTCTGTCTGATAGTGGTGTAAACATACTTTAATGATTACTATTGGGATTGTAATTTGTGATGCTGATTAAGTGTATTGGGTTGTATACTGACAGGTGTCCCAATATTCTGATCCTCCCACTCATATGCATTAAGCAGATTCTCTAATGTTATTACCTCGAAGTGGTATTGATAAATGCTCCAAAAATCTATGATCAGTCAGGCTCTAAACTGAGAAATCTGACGCTTTTACATTTAGCAACAACACTGACTGGACATATGAAAAAAGCTGGATTGTCCCTTGTAAGCCCTACGGACAGCCGTGGTGTTGCTTTGATCGCCGTCAGCCCCCAATTGGGGGCCTTTCGGGCTGACTTCCCTTATAACTGAACTTACTTAACGTATTATAAGGAAAAGGTAGAAATCTATTATTCGTAATTCAGTTTAGACATTTTTTATTTCAAACAGTGTGTAAAAATATAAAGTGTAAAGTAACAACAAAGTGCTTCTCATTTCACTTGTCAGTCGGTTCGTGACGCTGCAGCCTCACAGCCACACTTCGATGATGTCGCCGTCCTCCATGTCCAGCTGAGCGGGCGTCTGGCTGTGTGTCACTTTGGCGCCGTCGTAGTGAAAGCGGACCTTTCGCTGGTCGCTAGCACAGATGCTGGACAAGTACCGGGAGAAGACGGAGCCCAGAGGTGCTTCCTGTAACACACAAATGGCATAACTGCTTTGTTTGCTGAGACTGGCATAAAGCTAATGAGAGGAGGAAAATTAAAAAAAAAAAAAAGAAAAAAAAAAAGGAGAAGCTACAAACTCTGTGCACAGAATATTCCTGCGTAGACGCCCTGTCTTGTAGTCGCACAGTGATGATGCTGCCGCTGCCACTTCCGCTGCCACTTCCGCTGCCTTCCTCCTCTGTTGCCATGACGACACAGTCTGCAAGACGAGAAGTAAACAAGATTTTTTTAAAAATCTTTAAAGTTAAAAATCTACGTTGACTCACAGTGTGTCAAAATTCACAGTTACATCATTCAGACAAAAATTGAGCTGACAGATTTATTGAAAATACAATACAAAATGACAAGAGCTGATGTGCTGACCTCGGCTCAATGGATCAAAAGGAAGTTTTGATCAATCCATGATCAGAGTCCTTCAATATTGATGAAATTGATAGTTGTAGCAGACAACAATGTTAATTCAAGGGTCTCAAACACTGAAATGAGAGCAGCTTCTGCCTTGATTCAATACTCAAGGTTCAAACCAAAAATGATCAGCTTCAATCTTGTGAAGGTTCATTGAAGAACAGTCTCCTTCAAACCATTCAAACACTTTGATATATATTTCATCTAAACACATCTGCCTGCAGAGGGACGCATCACACATGTCGTTACTTCGGTCTGCTGTATGAGGACGCCCTCCGAATTGTCTGGCCTGTGTTTGTCCAGATCCTAAAGTGTCTTCAAGCAGAAAATGTGGACAATATTTTTAGGATTCTATCCTGAGTTTTTAACCTCTGACTACCCTTGACCCCTTTAACTACTGACCACCAATCACGAATGAGTTCATCTTTGGTGTCAATTAGCCCAAACTGACATTTGTGCTAAATTTGAGGAAATACCGTCCAGACATTCCATAAATATTTACAAGAATGGGATGAATCTCAGAAAATAAGTTACAAAATGTCATGATGTCACATAATTTCATCCTTTTAGACATCTGTGTGGAAGTTTGTCATTATCAGAACATAACATTGAGTTATGGCCAAAAATGTTTTGTTAGGTCCTGTGACCTTTGATTACCATAATGTAAGAAGTTCATCCTGGAGCACGAGTTCCTATTTTCGCAACATTTGAAGACTTTCCCTCCGTACCTACCTATAAAGTCGGCAATGCCAAGGCCAAGCTCCCCGATGGTGGAGCTGGCAGGAAGCTCCACCTCCTCCCTCAGCAGGAGGAGGCGGACGGCTGGAACTTTGAGGATGACAGAAAGCTGGGTCATGACGTCACTCAGAGGTGAAGACTGTAAAAAAAAAAAACAACCACCACAATGAGACCTTGTGTCATAAAGACATCAGCGGCAAATATCTCTGGACATACCAACTGCACAGGGATTTTGTGGACGTCTGTTCGACATCGGACTTTGAGGGGGATCTCGCGGACTGACGGTGAATTCTCAGACACCGGGTTATGGTCCAGGATGATGACATCTTGCTGCTCATCCAACAACGGAGGCGAGAGGCCTCGGCGGTCTCTGAGCTTCCTGCCCTTAGGCCCCGGAGAGAGGAGGGAGTTCACTGCTTTGAGCTTCCTGTCGATCTCACTTAGACACACACACACACATGCATTTTAACCACACACGCGTCACACACGGACTTTTGCACTGGTGGCGGCATGTGAGTGCATGGCTGTCTGAGAGAAACAACGTGAGTTTTGAATTATTTCAGTGAGGACATGTAGAGAATCTGGTCCTCACATCCTGTGATACCTTCAAATGCCAGTTTGAGGCTTCAGACCTACTTCAACTATTATATAAGTGAACAACTGTGAACTCCTGTTGTTGTGAACTCCTATTCGGAAAAAAACAAAACGTATCAGCTTATTTTTAGAATTTCATAGTGTTTGCTGGTTCAAAAGTTTTTAATGTCATTATTCATTTGATGTTTATTGTTCTATCTCAATATTAACCATTTATGGTAAATTCTCTCATTATCGCCAACATTACGAACGTTCATTCGTATCTTGAATTTCCTCTTTTTTGAACGATAACCCATATTAATGTTCTGAGTGCGTCAGTATTATCTTAGATTTGGACCATAAAGCTTTTAGAGTTTGACGAGTAGAAGAATCCCCACTCACTTGATTGTCCTCTTCATCTGCCTGGACTGTTTCTGGACAGGACTCTGCAGCGGCGGCGGCGGCGACGGGCAGCGAGTGACGTCCCTCAAGTAAACACACCAGTGACAAATGAGAGACATCATTCCGCTTGGTCTGACCTCTGGACGTCACCTCAGATCCTGACATTATCTCAAACGTGAATGTGATGTTTCATTCTATCACTACGGTGAGCTGATTGGACGAGGGATTTGTTCAAACACAGGATCGTATTTGTTTCTCCAACCAGACCTTTAAGGGAGCCTGATGAAACCGACAGCAAAAATTGGAATTAATCTGAACCAGAAATCTAATCAGAGCATGTATGTATATTTTAAATGTGTTTCAAATGTTTTCTGAAGGACAGTTTGCATGATGCTTTCACCAATTCAGACAGAAAAAACACATACGTAGCTACACATTTAATGTTACTATTAACCATCTTTGTATATTTGAAATAACTCCGTGTGGGCTCCTGCTAGCATGACATGCTTGAGGTTGATGAGAACATGGAGATGAAGTATGCTTGACTGACTGAAGTGAGCTCGACTGTCAAAAACTACGCGTTTCTTCGCCTGTATGTGATGTACACGTTCGCTGCATGTCTTCAAAGATTCCTTACGTTTCCGCTTACATGCAAGATATTTGCTGCACTTGGTGACAGCAAGCATCGTCTGCATGGATCCCGGTGAGTAATAACCGGGCTTTTCAACATTTGGCCAATCAGTGCAGCATCTCTATGTGCCTGGTGAGTGAATGACATAGGCGGTGAGGCCCCAGCCCCTCACACTGGACAGGCTCCAACACAGAGAGCCTCTTCAGGATTGGAAACAGTCATAATTCACTGCAGATAATTCCCTTTTTTTAATTTATTTTTTTTATTATAAATTATTGATAACACGTGCACATATAAAAAATTTCATAATTTATCCCCAGTTCCCTTAAATATCTGGTTTCGGTACCTATCTCTACTTTGTACAATCATTCTGGACTCAATATGAAGTGTCCAACCTTTGAACTTCATCAGTACCACCAATCATGCCCTACTCAACCTAATATTTTGATAAAATTGCAGTTTTGTAAAATGAAATGTGACATTTGCTTGTTGTGCCGTCTTGCTGTATTGTTTCTGTTTATTACATGGCCCCTTGACTAATTAATGGCCATTGCCTGACTAGTAAAATGTACTTACTAAATGTGCGTCAATGACAGTAGAGTATGACTATCATAGTCGGCAAGGGTATTTAAGCAAGACTTTGAATGGAGAGCACGCTAGCATTTGCCACAATAACAAATTAATGTTGCATTATACTGTAAAGTACTGTCTAAAATGCAGGTGCATAGAGGCACGTAATATTGGCGCATATCTGCCATTTCCCCACCAATACACCTGTCACTTGCAAATACTGACAGAAAATATCGGCCACCCAGTGAATCAGTTGGGTTCTATATGCAGTATTTATTATTAGCCCGCATTAGCCTTTTTCCTGCCGATGTCGATATGTCTGTGACACGCTAATATTGGATGGCTGGTCGGGCCTCGTTACTTACAGCTCTTTACTCGTTTCCACACATTCCACTTCGTCATCCTCAGAGTCACTCAGGCTGATGACGGACGCTGTCCTTCGCGACGAAAACTCCGACAGCAGACTGTCGTCGGCATCGTCATCTGCTCACAGACACCAACATCACAGGAGGGGATTCAGAAGACAGCTATTACTGTGGAGATGTTTTCTCACAGATCAGCGGATGCGACTGTCCCACACAGATGCGTGTTTCAGCTCCACAAGATCAAGGAAAACGTCTCACCTGATACTTTCTTCTCAGCAAACACAGGTGGCGCAGGCCTCAGCCGCAGACTGTTTTTCATCTGGCAATCATTGTGGAGATGAAATGGTGAGATGATGACCATCATCATTAGCGCCATCATGGTCTCATAATGATCATTATCGAACTCGAAGGGCAGGCTGTACAGCACCAAGAGACTAAACAGTTCACCTGGTTTGAGTAAACTGGCACCGGCACAATCGCTGACGGGTCGAGGATGCGCCTGCGTTTGGGTGTCGGCTTTACTGCGTTGCAGTCAGATACCTGGTAACCACAGAGAGAAGATGATTAGTGATGTTACTACAGTTTGTGTCCACAACAATTTTAAACATGACTAATTGGTCGACAGATATTTTTGGCCGAAATGTGTGTGTGTCAGAGCTACATTGGTGACAGCTCTAAAATGGCCAATATGCGCCGATATTAAGCACAATAAAGCCAGACTGATGTTTTAGTTTATGTCCAAACTAATTAGAACCAAAACTAGACCCTGACCAATTTATTGGCCAACTGGTATTTGCCTGTCACAGACAGTAACAGACAGGCAAACAGTACTTCTATTCACCCTGCATTCAAGATGGTAGACTGTAACACACCCATCAAGCAATGGCCATTCATTAGTCAAAGGAATTAAAGCCATGCAATAAACAGTAACAACACACAAGACAACACAAGACGCAAGAGTCACATTGTGAAAAATAAACCAGTAGGCTTCTCAAAATATTAAGTCTGGTGGGGCATGATGGGAGATGCCACAGAAGACTACAAAAGCATCTCTCTCACTCACACACACACACACACACACACACACACACACACACACACACACACACAGGCTGATGCTAGTTAATAAACAGAACTATTTTTAAATTGAAATTACTATCAAAATAATATGAATATACTGTATAAAACTGTCATCACAAAACAAATGCATAAAAATGAATGCTGTTAATCAATGATACGATAATTCTAAAAAATTCAATGTAGTATTTAGTATACAGAATATATCTCATTTCTTAATTACAAAAACAGTGGAATTATGGAGGAAAACTGGCATATACAGTAAATAGTTGAAATTCTAAAAGTAAACAAACAAAATAACCTAAAACTTAACATATTTTGGTCATCTCACTCATGCATTAAGGTGACAAAATATTAGGGACACCTCTGCATAACCCCGAGCAGTTCAACAGCATCACAAATTACATATCAACACCTCTCTCAGACAGATTCAATGAATATCCAACATAAAACTCCTATTGAAGCACTGTTGCATCGTAGTCTTTGGTAAACGCAGCGGTTTTTGTGTTATTGCATTGGTATATGTACTGTGTATGTACTGCGTGTATGTGCTGTGTGTGTGTGTATATATACCGTATATGTTGTATACATATATACATATATATTTACATACAATATATATTTTTTATTTTATTTACTTCCTAATAACTGCATCGCCTCCACAGATCTAGTATTGATCGGGCGCTAAAACAAACATGATCTTCATCAGACTAAAATTAACGATAGTTAAAAGTATGAACGTCTCTGTTGTGATGCTGCTTATTTTTGCATGAGAGTAATTTGAGAATCTTCAGATATTGATTGGTTTTGTACAACAGAACAGTAACCTGAAGACTTCAACATTTCACTGATCAATCAATCAGCGGCAAATGAATCAATAAATGACGCGTTCGCTGCAGCACTTTCCATATTGGAAACACAGACAGAGTAAAACATTAGTACTGGAACTTCGATGATCAGGCGATTAACTGATCCAACATTCAATACTTCGATTTAACATAGAGATGATCACTTTTGTAACTACTAATACAAATATCGCTGTTACCCAACCAGGTTACATGCTTCTGTTATAAATTAGGCTCTTCCTGATTTACAGTTACATCCAATAGTTCACGTCTATTCCCCAACTTTTAAGCCATTTTCTACATTTACTTTGGTCTCACATGACACTGATCGAAAACAAACGCCTTAGCTGCGACAGGGATTTTATTATTAAGGGGGCTGAATAGCACTAACAAGCTAACCTGTGAGAACGCTGTAGTCAATTCAGTGTTTCTGGGTCTTTGCGGTCAGCTTGACTGACGTTTTAAGCGCAACAATGTCACACTTGTTGTTATTGACAGGCTTCGTTGATTTAAGCGCTTTTTCTCTGGTAAAAACCAGCAGAAACTCACCACTTCAGCCATCGTCGTGTTCGGACCCGCGCCGCACTGCCGCTGTGCTGCGTTCAAGTACTTCCGGTCATGTTGGCGAATCAGCGACTGAAAGAACGAAAAACAACCGGGCACTCCCGATATCGCTTCTATTTTTTTTTTAAATCAAAGTTATTACATATTTTGGAGAGAATTTGCCATTGGTCCGCGCACAGGCATCTGTTGTGGAATTACATTTGTAATATAAAGCCTTCGAGGATTCCCTGGTTGGTCGTTGGAAGGGATTCTTAGAAACAAAGGTTTGGTTGGACAGCTGTGGAGTATTGATTCTACGAAGAGGATCGGTTTAAGGACACTCCAATTCCAGGAACGTTCACTTAACCATCTTTCGCAGTCAACAAAATTTAAAAAACCACACAAACGTTCCCCCCTCCATTCATCCTCGGTTACGCATCAAAGTTACAGCTAACGAGCACAGAGAGCGTCACTCAGTGACGTCAGACAGTCAACGTCTGATGCGTGCGCAACGGTAAATGGGACGGTAAATGCGCTTGCATGTATGTAGCGTTTTTCTACCTTGACGGTTCTCAAAGCGCTTCACACTACGAGGTCTCATTCGCCCGTTCACACACACACACACACACACAGTATCTTGGGTTCAGTATCTTGCTCGAGGACTCTTCGACACAGTCTCTGCCGGAGATGAGGATCGATCGCAGTCGTAAAAGGGGTTTCACACAATAGCACTTATCTGGTCTCGTGTCCTTCCACTTATCCAGGCTCCGGTGAGGGGCCCCGGTGACCCTCCGGGTAGGGCACGCTGCTCCTTTGATGCTTCCCTTCCCATATGCGTCATTATGGACCATTCTTAGTCTGATCCCGCACCTAAGATCAATTTGCAGCGGGAGACCCCCCCCCAGGGGCTGCTGCCCCCGACACCACAGCTCCTGGGAGCATTAGCACACTCAAACCCTCCACCACGACAAGGCGATGGCCCACGGAGGGGACAGCGCCAGTTATGATTTGTGAAATTTCATTTATAGCACATATTCCACAATGTAGTACTTTGGGGGCATTTTTCACTTGTATATGCGTGTTTTAAAGGAGTGACATCTATTTTTTTTTTTTTACTAATATTGTTAATCATTTCAAATGGGGGCGACACGGTGGTTAGCATTGTTGTCTCATAACAAAAAAGGTTGCAGGTTCGATTTCCGGCCTGGGGTCTTTCTATGTGGAGTTCGCATGTTCTTCGCATGTGTCTGCGTGGGTTCTCTCCGGGTACTCCGGCTTCCTCCCACCTCCTAAAGCATGCTGAGGTTGATTGGCTACTCTAAATTGCCCCTAATGAAGTGGTTGTCCATTCGCCCCTCGTCATCATGAGATGAGATTTAAAATGGATGACATAATAATGATGATGATGATGATGATGATAATAATAATTATGATGATAATAATAACAGAAATGGATTGGGCGTGTGGTCTATAGAGAGCAGGACATCACCCCAACTGCCCTTCAGTGGACGCCGGGCGGTAACTGTAAAGAGGCCGACCCGAGGACACCTGGCGCAGGACTGCGGAGAGCTGATGAGAAATTAAACCAAACGCACGGTTATCAAAAGCATTTTAAGTATTCTCATTTAATCGTATTAAACATGTGGAGATCATCAACAAAGATATGTTCTTATCAAAAAATTATTTTCTGATATTGAACGGCAATCTGTGCATATTACATAATGCCATTTAAGCCCCAAACTGTACCAACTTCTACCACAGCAGCAGCTTGATGCTGAAACATGGGTTCTGTTGAGCAGCAGCTCCTCTAACAGCCACTAGATGTTGCTCCAAAAATATATACTGTAGTTCTTTTCACCTCTTTATTCTCGCGTGCGCGTCCAATCCGACACCGATTTCAATGATGTTGACGGGTGATTGACATCTGCTCAGGAATGTTCTGCACTACTTTTCCACCTTCATCACAGAGGATTCCATCGCCTGGTAAGACCAGAGCTGGATGGTGGACTTGATGGTGGACTGATTACTCCAAAACATTCAAAACTAGAACATCAGATACAACTGAGAGCCTCAGTTAGGATGTGGCACACACTTTTGAAAGTTTTTCCTTATTAACATGAAAATCAGGGTCATTTCAAAACAAGATGACACTTCCAGACAGGCTTCATCCCAGCCTTCGTTTTATTTCTTCTTGTTTTCTTTACAGGCCACCACGTATCGCTGGGCCACGTTGAGTGGAGGGGAGTAACCATCTGCATAGGACGTGTCCTCAAATAGCACAGAGTAGTCGTCCTGAGGCTGCAATCACACACACACACACACACACACACACACACACACACACACACACACACACACACACACACACACACACACACACACACACACACACACACACACACACACACACACACACACAGGTTATTGGCTTTTACTGGAACATTGAGACAGACTCCAGAGTCTAATGAGCTTGAATGGCTCCATTAAAGAAATCATTCCAGGTTATAAACATCATTTATGTTTGTCTTGTCTGTTTTTATTTCTGTTTCTTGTGTTTAAAACTTCGCAACTGTTTTTTTCTTTGGTTTTTAACTTCATGATAAGACAGGAAGCAGCAGTATCCATCACAACATCCGAGTTTTATTATGTTAAGACAAACCATGATGTTAAAATTAGAGCCAGACTGATATATCAGCTGGCCAATATTTACATGTCGCAGACATGTTGGTTTTTGGTGGAAAAGAGTCCAATAACTCTATGAAGTAGTACGTACTTCTCTTCAGCTGCATTTAAGAGTACAATTTGAATGATTATTAAATTTGATTATAGGATAATGAATGATCAATATACAGGTGATTTTTTTTTACTCTCTGATATCATACCAGTTAGGGCTGCAACAATTAATCGATTAATTGATGACTAATCAATTATTGAATTAATCGCCAACTATTTTGATAATCGACTAATCGTTTTGAGCTTTTTTTAAAGTAGAAAAAGTCCTAATTCTCTGATTCCATCTTGTCAA
>CAAKHG010042852.1:0-19757 GCA_901007715.1 Dactylopterus volitans | reverse complement strand
GGATGTATTGGGGATGATGGAGAGGGGGAGTACAGGGGTCTAATAAGAGACTTTGTTGCCAGGAGTGAGGAGAACAACCTGCAGCTGAACATCACCAAGAGCAAGGAGCTGGTCGTGGATTTTGGAAAGTCCAGGCCATGTCTGCGTCCAGTGGTGATCAGGGGGGAGGAGGTGGAAACTGTGGAGAACTACAAGTACCTCGGGGTGTGGCTGGACCGTAAACTGGACTGGATGTATAACACAGACCACCTGTACAAGAGGGGCCAGAGCAGGCTGTACTTCCTCAGGAGGCTGCGATCTTGCAACATCTGCAGGACACGCCTGTGGATGTTCTACCGGAGCGTGGTGGCCAGCGTCCTCTTTTATGCCGTGGTGTGCTGGGGAGGTAGCACATCTAAGAGGAACACCAACAGGCTGGACAAGCTGATCAGGCGAGCTGGCTCTGTGGTCGGCATGAACCTGGACCTCCTGGTGTCAGTTGCAGAGAGGCGATCACTGAAAAAACTTCTGGCTATCATGGGCGATGCCAATCACCCTCTGCACACTTTCATCAGCACACAGGTAAGCACCTTCAGTGACAGACTGCTGCTCCACAGGTGCAAAACCAACAGACTCAGAGACTCCTTTGTCCCACAAGCCATCAAGCTCCACAACTCTGCACTTGGTGGGAGGTAGAGGGACCGCGGGAGGAGAGGGGATGCGGATCCTGCAGCACTTTTTGCACTAGCACTTTTCCTTACTGCCACTTGACCACTTTAATAACATTGTCTACCTCGTGTGCATATTTTTTACCCATTGTCTTTGATATTTTTCTTATCTTGCATTTCTTTATGCTTATTCTTATTCTTTTCTTAGAACTTGCACTTTTTGCACTTTTACTTTTACTATTTGGTGTTGATTGTGTGCTGGAAAACTAATTTCCCTGAGGGAACCCTTCTTAGGGATTAATAAAGAATAATTGAATTGAATTGAATTGAATTGAATTGAATTGAATTGAATTGAATTGAATTGAATTGAATTGAATTGAACACGTGCACCAAAAGTAGCAACAAACAACCCGACCCAAAAGTGAACTGTTGTTTGTCGCCATAACAAAAAGGTCACATGCGCAACGATTCAGTACCACAAGTTACTGCAATCTCTACGTTCTAGCACACACGGGAACCCAATGGTCACTTCTAGTGTGGCTCGTGCTACACAACTAACGTCGCTGTCTTCACCAAGTAGGCAACATTCATGAGCAGGCCGATTTCTCAAGACCTAAAGGTCACGGACACACAAATTAGCTACAAATGAATACACTCCTGATAACTCAGAAGATGTGAGAGGACATCTGAGTACAACTGATGAGTATCAGAAAAAAACTGTATAATGTGACATTTTGTGCAAAGAAAAATATTCCTCAGCACCGGATCTCATATAAAGCCCCCTCAGTGGGATAAGACAATAATAGAATATATACTTCTAACCTGTATCCTGCATTCCAAAACCAGTGCCTTTGAAAGAATATGGAAACCATTCCTGGATTATATTAACGTAAACATTCCTGCTATAATGACAAGAGCATTTTTATAAAAAAAACTGTCTTTTTCTTCTTCTTTTTTTAGCTTCCATTGTAACATGCCCCAACATGTACCTCTCATATTTACTTGGAACCGATCTTTTCTATTTTTGTGTTGTAACTTCAAGTTTGACTTTGCTTTGTTTTGTGCTGTCTTATGTGTGTTCATTTACTGATTTAAAAAAAAATAAAAATCAATAAACATGTTAAAAAATACGAGTGACCAAACCAAAAGTAGACCGTGACTTTAACGCCAAATGGTCAGTGTCATCAACCATGACACACACTGTCGACTCACCCATAAGCAGCAATGCGCAAGTGACCCAAAAAAAAAGTGAAGTTTTTTATCACTTAAACGTGGGCACACTACTTTAGGAGTGCCACGCCCTCTGACAACAAAAGTGGCTCCCAACACGTATTTTAGCTCAAATTCCCTCAAGAAATTTTTACATATTCCTACTGAATAAATACTCAGCATTTGCCAGTCCTTGTAACTTGTGTTCTTAGGCCTGCAGGTGCTGCACCTATTAATTTCTCATTATAGGGTAGGCAAGTAAGGATATTGAGCAAGAGGTATATGGTGACATAATGGCAAGTATGGTTGGGGGAGAAACAGGTGAGTTTGAGGGATATGGCAAGTCTCAACAGCATTTACTGTGGGGCAGGGCTGATATGTTGGGTGACCGAGATAGGAGTAGGTGAATATTTGGCCATGTTGTCTCTCTCTTGTTGGCCTTCTCAGAAGGGCAGAGGAGTTCGTTTGAGACTTTGTACTCTTCCCCTAAGGCAGAGACGGTTGAGGCAGCTCTTGTTCCTCTTCATCCTGGGGCGCCTCAGAAACCGCTCGTAGGGTCTGTTCTCCAACTTCAGCTTGACGACTGTTGCTCTACAGGTTGGTACTTCAGTGGCAGGACTAACTGTTTTCTCTCTCTGGCGTTCGTTGGAACTGGTTAACTTGGAGCAACTCATACAAGGGGTTCTCTATTCTAGAGAAGTTCTGGAACGGTAGTAGATGAGGAAGCCAAGGACACCCGTCTTAGATCACCCACCGTTTGTAGGGGTTTAGCTTAAGAGCCGGGATGGCCGCAAGGTCTTTGGGGTCAACTCACACGCCATCAGCTGAGACCCGGCGTCCTCCAGAGTGAACTTCCCTCTTGAACAGTTCACATTTCTCAGGGTGGAGCTTTACACCTTGTTGCTGTAGGGCTTCCAACGCTTATCGCACCACCTCAATGTGGTCTGGGAAGGATGCTGAGTAGCAAAACACATCATCGAGGTATGGTATGCAGCATTCATCTCTCAGCGAACGCAGCGTCTCCTCCATACTTGTTTAAAATGCTGCCGGTGCATTGATAGACCAAAGGCCAAGAAGGTTTTGAACATACTCCTTTGCCTCTTTCATGAGTGGTTTTGGTATGGACGAGTATGCTTGTTGCACGGCAATCTCACCTTTTAGGATTATAACCATTTGCAAGGAATATGCCCAATATCATTTCCATCTTTTGCAAAAGCTTTGGCCTCATCATACAACATCCTCTTGACAGCCTCATCCCTGTGATGGTTTACTGGGGGATGTTACAGAGGTGACATGGGCTCAGTATGTTGAGATGTGACCTCATTGACTGTTACTGTGTTCATTCAGAATCAGCCTCTACTATTCTCTATACCTGCTCTAATGAGCCAAAGGCTGTTTTCTGTGGCAAAGTGACATTAAGTTCTGTGTTTTTCCCTACCAGCATCACGACACGGGGCTTTGAGGGGGTTCTCAAATATACCCGGTCCTATATCTAGTTGTTCTTATGCCTGACTTCCCTCATCTGCTTCAGACAGCGCCAGATGACCTGGAGAGTTTAAGGTTGGAGACACTGGGCATTTGACCCAGGTGACTTGGCCAGCAGGGATAACCATGTCTTCGGCGCCTGCCCTTAAGCAACCTTGTAACACACTTGATTCTAGTCCCTGAATGAAAGTCAAAATCATCTCTGCTTGCTCGCTGGAAACAGTGATGGCATTGTAGAGCAATTTTCTGACTACAAGTAATAACCTTTCTTGCTGTCCCTCAACAAGCTGTTCTAGGACATTATTCCCAACATTGGCAGAATGAGGTCAATAGGCAAATATCTGTCTTTCCAGGTCTGACTTACCATGCCAACCTGAGCACCTGTGTCTAGCAATGCAGTCATCGCAAATGCATTTAGGAAAAAAAGCCCTAATACAGTGCAACCTATCAGTTTAGCAACAACTTTTCATTTAGCACATGAGAGCATGATTGAAGGCTGGGTGGAGTGTTTCTTTTGACTGGCACTTTCCTGTGTAGCATAGTTTGGGATCATGTGGGAATGGGAATCTGTTTCTCCGTGCTCAGTTCCGATCACTGGGTGACGCCTCTGAAGTGACCGGTTCTCGTTTCCCTGAATCTTTTGTGTCCTCGGGCAGCCCACAGCTCTGTGACACTTGGGTGGAACTGTATTGGGTAACTGTATGGTCCTCCTCTCCTGCCTCTCACTCTGCTTGGGAAGTACTGACCCACCTATTGGTGGTGGCTATTGTTTCGTAGTGTTTCATGGCCGCAACAATATTTGTGAGCACCACCACCTTAGCTATTGCTCTCTGATTTGGACTGTGGTTGTTTTTAATGTGGTGCTTCCTTGCCTGCTGCTTTGTTGAGCTGCATCAAGCTCAAGGTGGGCTCTTTGTGCATTTGTTGTTGTCCTCCGACTGGAAGACCCTATGTTCTTCAGAATTGGCGTGGTACTGCCTCATCACTTACTTCACTGTTTGACAATATGAGTTTTAGGAAATCACCCCCTCATAGCTGGGTTGTGCAACAGACTAACTTGTGGTGCTGTCATTATTGTGTGATGGGACTCCCTAGAACGCGCTGACATCATAATTCTTTGTGTCAGTCTCTACCAAGCCCCCCTAATAGCTAGTTAGCATGTTCAGAAACTCAGTGTTTGCGCTATCAGATACTACATACTCTCTCACAGGGCGGAAACATCACTGTGTCTGCAAAGCAAGGCTGAATTAGCTGGAATAGCAAGGCTATCTGGACCTCAGGTCTGAGACATTGCAACAGTGTTGCTGCCTGTAGCAGCTTCAATGACCCTTTCACATGACTCATCTTCAAGGTGAGTACATGCTGTTTCTGTTGTCTTCTGTGATTCTAAGTTATTTGCACCACTCTTGATAACATCAATAGTGTCCTTTAACATCAGCAATTGCACCATACCACCATCTTATAGCTCAAGCAAGTGCTTACTGTACATTAACGAACTGATGCAGTCGAAGCAGCCCTCATGGTCCCCCTCTGTGAAATCAGGCTGGTCTTGTCCTGGGCCTGAACACAAGTCCTTAGCGATCTGGAGCAGTTCTCCTGCAGACAAGGTGAGAAGACTTTTCCTAATGTCCCACACTAGGCTCTTCCTCTCGCTCTCCAACGTGGCAGCAGCTTCTCCCTCCCTTAAGACGATGGGTCAATCAGCTCAGTTACAGCTCCAGCCGATGACTCCCTGCATCAGCTCAGCTTGGTCCCAGATGTCATAAATGGATCACAGCTCCGCCTCAGTCAAGAAGGTGACGCTGGATCCCGGACAACCCCCCAATATGTGCTACGGGTCCCAGGGCTGAGGAACGTGGTTAACAAATATGTGTACCTGTTTTGTATAAGGCGGGTGAAGCAGGAGCAATGAGGACACGATCAGTCACATTTGGCTCCAGATTGCACCTGGCAGGTAGTGGGTGGCGCACGCCACTCCTGATGCCCCAGCGGCAACCAGAGCAACAAAGAATGGTTCCACCTCTATGTTACCTACCAATACAGCCTTAAAATAATGATGGGTAAAATTATTGTTCTGTGTTTGTTTGTTTTTTGTCACTCAAATGTAGGCACACTCCTTCGGGAGTGCCACACGCCATTCGACAACAAAAGTGGTTCCTGACACGTGTTGTAGCTCATATTCCCTGAAGAAACTTCTACATACTTGTACTACATAAATATTAAGTATCTGCCAATTATAACGTTCCTAGGCCTGCAGGTGCTGCGCCTCTTAATAGCTCAGTACAGGGTAGGCGAAAGTAAGGGTATGAGGATAAGGTGCATGGTGGCATGACAGTAAACACTGTTGTGGGCGAAACAGGTGAGTTTGTGGATGAATCTGAGTGTGTGCTGAGTGTGTGTTGGTCCTCCGGTTGCACACAACACACTACAGGAGCAAAACAGGGAATTCTTCCATGGTTTCCTTAAAATTCAAAATGGCACTCCGTGCAGATAAAGGAATTCAACTGTGTGGATTTTTAGTCCCGGGCATGGCCTCAACTCTGGAAGTCTTGAATCTCATACCCAATACCATCTTTTCACAAGACGTATCTAGCCTGGAGCGCCTCATCTTTCAAACTTAGCTCACGCAGCCTCAAACGCGTGCATGCTATTCAAATTTTGCAATCCCCAAATAAACGTGACCCAACGTGAAAGAAAAGAAATAAATAAAGAATATTAGAGACGTTCCACCCTACCTCATCTTTGAACTGGTGTCTGGATCCACTTCATGTCCTCAGATTTAGTCCACACATGGATGCAACTGCTTATAATCTGTAATAGATTCCTGAATCTTAATTTTCTTGGGTTTTTGTTTTTATGTAGGTTGCTTGTGTCACAGTGGGATTACTTCAATTTCTGTCCACTCGCCTTTGTTGTAAATGAGGGTAGCCTCAACGAATCTTGGAGGGGAAAAATCACTGCCTGGAACTCTGATGGGAAAAAGTCAAGGGGCAGACAGAAGCAAATTAAGTCCACTGTTGGATAAAAAGTGCAGAGCAGCTTGGAGGATGGATTTGACATGCAGGGCCAGAGAGGAGCACCAGAAGCAGCTGATGGAGGAAAATGGTTCCTCTGAGGGGGCCAGGCGACAGAAAAACAGTAGAAAAAAATGCCTCATTTATGGTGCAGTTGAAATTAAAAACCTTTCAGGGTGGAGGATTTTGATTTGATTTTGATTCAGTCATCGTACATGCCATCCAGAGCCAAAGTATTTGCAAGTCTGCTGATGGTTTTGAAGTGATTTTTTTTTTAGGTGAGCAGTGGTGACCGTGCTGCCTCAATTTCCTAAAGCCACTGAAAATGTTGGTTCCAGATATGAACATTTTTTGGAATTACACATTTGATCTTGACATGAGGTTTATCTTCGCAAGGGGTTTGATTAAAGATTTTCAAAATTCATTTTAACGGAGTTCAAGAATACTTGTTTCGCGCTTATACTTTGTTTTTATACCAGTTTCCCTTTGACATACTTCTCAAAAGTATGTACCAATAATATAACGAGCTTGGACTCTTAGAAGCAGCACAAATTGCAGGTTTTTATGTACTTTTTTTTTGGATGAATTTGAAACTTGCACAGATTCAGGCGAAAGCAACTGTTGCTGCAGTGGCAAGAGTCTTTGGTGCTGAATCCATAACAGAAGAATAATTTTACAACTTTTGGATGCACAAACCATTGAAGGAACAATTGCATTAATTTATAGGGTGTAATGTCTCCAGACAACAAAAAAAACAAACATTTTTTGACATAACTGGATACTCCAGTTTAGAGGTCTGGTCAATTTATCTCTTCAATACCTGTAGATATCCTGTTGATTGGTAAATTATTCAAGTAGTCAAAACAATGCTGTGAATTGAATGAATTTATGAATGGGGCATTTTTATATCTTAAATGCGCACTTTATTTTTTTCTAAAAATACATTTTCATAAAAGATACAAAGTCACTTTACATCTTATTGAAACTATCAACGCTTCTGAAGAATCTAAAAACTAATATTAGGTTAAATCACGTGACAAAGAGCAGCTGTATTCCAGATACAACAAAAGATTTCTCCTTTCCCATCTTAGGATTATTAAAGCTTCACTTGTGAAAACGCTCACTGATGCCACCAACTGTTTCACTGCTGCTGAAACTGCAGGCTGTTGATGAACACCGTCTGCACCTCGACGATGTCGTCACTGGCCTCTATGGGGATGCTCTGCCTGCCCGGCGAGCTTGAGAACCCCCCGGCAGAGTCGCACGTCGGCTCGTGTTGATTCATATTCTCGTAAAATGACTCGCTACTGCCTCCCGCTGCTCCCTGCGAACACTCATAGGCGTCCAGACAGTGAGGCTGTGGAGAGAGGCGGCTGTGGTCTTGTATCTGATGCTTCCCGTGATGGAGGTGGCGGCGGTGCTCCGGCCCGGGGCTGTGACAGGGGCTGTGGGGCATCATGCATGTCTGCAGGCAGCTGTTGCGCCGCATGCCCTGGTGCAGGTCCAGTCTGGCAATCAGCGGCTTGCCAATGTTAATGGTTTTGGTCCAGTGGACCGTATCGTCGTCGTCCATGGCCGCGAAGGCCCCCTGGAGGCACACCGTGAAGACCAGCTCCTCCTGTTGCAGTTGGAAGGGAGGGTGGAGGAGCAGGCCGCAAAAAAATTGTAGTGGGGCGATAAAAAAAAACACAACATTATCTTGGAGACATTTATATTTTAAATTCTTTGATTTCATAATGAGCGGTCGCCCGTCTGTTTGACTGGAGGCCTCATTTGGATGCAGCAATCGAATCTCGCGCGTGTGAGGGAGAGAGGCAGTGTGTGTTTTTACCCGGAGCTTCTGCAGGGAGCTGAGTCTGGTGTAGAGGCAGTGCTCCGGCAGGCTGCTCGACAGAAGGTAGATCCCCGTTTCCTCCGGAGTCTCTCTGTTCATCTCTTTCGGATCCACATCTAGTTCCTGCAGGAGGTGGCGTTTGTGCAAACACACTGTCAAAATAACTTTGCCGTACATGGATTTTACAGCTCGTTTATGAAATGAAGTCTGATTAAAGTCCAATTTTAATACCATTTCCCTTCAAGAGGAGTTTTTCTTGTTCCTAATAATTGATGTAGCATTAATTACGGACCTGTGAGAAGTCGGTGACGTGAGCCTGGCAGAAGGACATGTCCGCCGGCTTCTTGATGATGTGGGTGTAAATGACGAGCACGTTGGAGAACTCGGCGGCGAAGCCCAGCTTGATCCGAGCGCCGCAGTCAAAGTCTAGACACATGCTCTCCGGAAGCTCTGAAACGGCAAACGACCAGATTTTAAAGGGATAGCTCACCCAACGGGATGAAGTGTCCACGAAACACTTTTGGAATTTAAACAGCGTTGCAGCGAAGTAACACTGCAGCTGAAGTGAACGGCAAAAAAAAAGCAGCAGAAAAAAATACGAGATGCCTCCATACTGCCCCTTTCTCATCCAGTCTGTTTGCAGCCCTAACAGTGACTATATCGCTAAAAAAAATGGTGTGAATGATGCTGTTTCAAGTCGAATTTTAATGTTGGGACTTACGGACACTTGGGTGACAAAACAGCAGCTGAATGGAGCTTTTTTTTTTTTTTCCTTTTCTCTTGTTCATTTGACTACAACACTGTTTACCCTCATTAAGTGCTTAAGTGCTTTCAAACACTTCACCCACCCCTAAAGCAACATATTAATTGTCAGTGAATTTCTATTTTAGGGTGCGATGCCAACAGCTCTTCACTTCCAAGCTCAGCTAAGCTGTAGCGCCTCTCCTCGTTACATCACTCCCGGCCATATTTCCAACTGATCCACTGCGGAACAAAATCGCCTCTGTTCTTGACCGACTCAGTGTTGGGCAGGCACACGGGCATAATACATTTCCTGGGACTTCTTCAAAAATAAAAGTCATAACGGTTTTGTGAGTGCCTCTATTATAAATATACAGCGGTAGGAGATGACCAGTTTGCCACCGTTAACTCACGATTAGCATCACTGGTGCAGTACGCAATGTTACCTCATCCACTGATCGACAGTGACTTAATAAATGAATCTCTTTGAGAATGTAACTAGCGGTGTAACAGTACGTGTACTCATATTAAAACGTAACGTTCAGTACATGCGGTCGTATGTGACATATAAATCTGAATGGGAAAACAACGTACCCTCGCTACGTGTGAAAGCAGACAGGACCAGAGACACCACGAAGACTGCTGGTATATATGTTCACACAACTATGCCCACATATGCTGTAGTAGAGGACCCCTGTTTGAAGTATCTAGTATCTTCAAGTATCTACACTTAAAAATGTCCCATCTTGTGCACATGTGAGCCAGTCAGTGTCTTTGCCATTTACAGGCGTATTTCGGGCAGTGACTGGGAGCATTTTAAGCTTTGAATGTTTTAAATGCATCCTACTATAAGTGGAACAAAAGCGAGTTTTATTCTTCATTAATCTGTTTATTTTGTTTTTTTTTTTTTTTGTAGCTAATTGTTACCTATTGCTTTCAAATATGACTTGTGTGAGACTGCATGTTTTGTTCACAGTCTACTGTTTAACACACCACAGGCTGTACCAACTGTCTCTGCGGGTTCTAAATGATACCAGGCGGAATAAACTCACTTGCTGAACTGTGCAAAATAAATGAAAACTACAAATAAATTACAAATTTGGGCCACACCGTGACCCCAGACCGAGGTATGTACCGCACCATGACCTCTGTGCCCCGTTACACCCTCATTATAACTTATCTGACAACATGTCTATTACAGAGGGTGTAGTTTGCATGGGTGCTGAACTGTACCGCAAATATATTGAAGGGTTTTTAATGTCATGGTCACCCGATAAACATATTTGAGGGGGCAGAATATAAAACACACTGTTCAATATGCAGCAGTGCACCCGGGTGCAGCACCATTTCCAAGTACGACCTAAACAGTAAGACGGAATCCTTTGCTTCCTGATTGTTGCCGCAGAATTCATGGCTCAGTTCCTCAGTTAAGTGAACCTAACTAAAGTTGGCAGTCACGTGTGTGATATATATATATATATATAAATATAGTGTTTGTGGATGAATAAAAAAAATGTTTCAAGTGACTTACTATCATTTCCTGAGAGGCCCTCATGTGTGCAAGTGTATAATAATGTGAGAAGAATTTGTAAACATTCTACTCAGTAGCCAGAGTAGACCAGAAGGGGGCTGCTAAGCGAAGCGATGATGATAAAAAAAAAAAAAACAAATCTTTCAAAAGGATTAAATCAGTCTAAATGTTTGTATAGAGAGTTTGTGCTCAACACTCACTGTGAGCCTTGGCCCACTGGTGGCTGTGAACGTGGTCCTCGCTGCCGGGCTGAATGGGGTCGGTCAGAGCTCTCCTCTCTGACAGGCTACTGCGGATTTCCAGGGCCTGCTTCCCCTTTGTAGCGTCAAACTGACCCATATCTGCACACAGCAATCGTGATTCGGCACGTCAAACAACAGACTGTTTTGACTGCGACGACCTTCAAAAACGTCTATGCCGCAAACTATGAGGAGGAGCATTTCATTTTTGTAGTCTTATGCAGGATTTTCTTATCAACCTTGAGCTAATGTGATGATTCATCCACCCTGCATTTGAAAACAAAATGCAATTTTGGCATTAAAATTCACTAAAAAGGTTCTTTCTCATGAAACAGTTCCTCGAAAGACGCTACATTCGGCTCATTTTCAGGTTCCGTCTTTAATTCCACTACTGGTGCACGCAGCGTACACGTGTCCATATAACACTGGCAGGCACTTCAGTTTCAGTGGGCAGCTGGAGGTGGTGTGCTGTCTTACATAAGCCAATTTTGCACGGAGATTGCACAACACTGCCCATAAGACGACTCAGTCATGATGCGCCTTTGCTTGGTTACTCTGCATAAAAGTACGCAGGCATTCTGCTGTGTGCCTTTCAGACCCGGCAATGCACAATCAGATGAGTGACACGTAACAGCATCTTTTTCTGCCCGTCTCAGCAGCTCTTCTATGCCGACTCTCCTTTTAATAGTATATATTTCTAGTATATACATATATATATGCATAATATGGCCTCTTTATTGTCATATGATACAGTAACTGTTTACAGTAATCTAATTATCTCACTGATGGTTTATTTGCCATTACACAACCGACTGATTTTAGATGACCACATTTGGAATATATTTCTGGCGTTTACATTATGTTTCTTGTTTTATAGGTTGTGTTTGTCTGTTCCTCTCTTACCCTCGGCAACTCTGTCCAGCACCACAGTGATCTTCTCATCGTCCAGCAGTCTCTTCTTCAGAAACTTGACAAACACGCCGTTGGTGAAGCCAGTGGAGCTCAGCTCAAAGGCCTCCGCGTCCTGGCATCTTCAAATAAAGACACACAAATTCAAGTTTGTGAAATTAGGAAGGCGCGAGGTTTTGTTTTAAAAGACAGAAACTTACGTGGCATATCCAAAGACAATGTTGGCTGTAACCCTTAAGACAATGTTTGGAGTGCTTTCGTCATGAATATTCCTGTAAGAAGAATAAATTGTTAAAAAAAAAAAAAAGACATACGCGAGGTAATAAATGCAAAACAGCCTTAACGCTTGAGAAAAGTCCTGAAATAACTTTGCAAAACTGCAATAACTAAATAAAGAGACTAACTGAGATTGACTGAATGGATCTGATACATACTACAGTGACAGAAAAATCTTCTGTAAAACAATCAATGATCAGTGTCAACCAGAGTCACTGTAATATTTTGGCGATTCATGACTGTTTTCATATTGCTGAACTAGGACTTTAAGAGAGGCTCATTCTTTTCTTTTACTTGCATGTGTTTTAAATTATCCTAATTTAAAGGAGCAGTTAATAAATGTGTAAAAATTGTAGTGATCTGAGGAAGGGCTTAGACAATCCGAAGGTGTTTACATTTTACATATAAGAATTTATCTGTATGTACAGTATGTAGATTTACTGTATATATGTCTGTGTGTCTACTGTGTATGAATACAATATAAATGTTGTTCATATAAACATTCGGTATATACATAAAGATATACATACATATATATAGTATGTGTGGGTAAAATGTATACAGGATAAAAAATGGGTCAATATATCTATGTAACATAAATGATTATTTATTGCAGTATATATTTTTCATAAGAAAATTTGTAAGTGTATATATGTGTGAACAGAATAAGCAGTAATTATTAGGAATTTCATTTTTAGGAATTATTTAAGTGTTTGCTGATGGAAATGCCTTATCAATTCATTTTTTTCCATTTGGTTTTAGTACTGTTCCTCTGTTCCTTTTTTTTTAAATTTTCAAAAATTAAGAAATCCATCAATCAATCAATCAATCAATCAATCACCTTTTCCTGCACATGTCCAGCAGAAAAACATTGAGACCCGTTTCCTTCTCCTGCATCAGTTTGAGGATGCTCTGCACGCACAGGCAGTTGGCTGACCGGTAGGGGTTTGGCGCATCCACGGGCACCATGAAGCTGTTGCCGTAGTTCTCGTATCCATGCCCGGCGTAGTACAGGAGACCTGCACCAAGCACGAGCGCATTTCAGTCCCTCTTTCGCCACACCCGCGTTGCAGCCGCACGCAACCATCCCCTCATACCATAGACGCCTTTGTGTAGCAGCAGCAGGAACTCGTCGACGGCGTTTCTCATCTCCGACTCAGTGAGGTCCAGCAGTGAAACCACCTTGAAGTTCAGCTGCCGCAGGAGGTTAGTGAGGTCGTACACGTCCACCATGGGAGCTTTGAGCTGTGGGTGGTTCTGGTAGGATAGATTGCCAATCAGCAGGGCCACTTTGTCAGTGGCTGGGACCGGCCATGACAGAGGGTGGAAAGAAACACTTTTAATTCTGGGGTGGAGATGACTTATATATGAAAATATGCATCCCACTGAGGAGGACAATGCCTCAACTACAAGAGACGATATCGCTGTG
Source organism: Dactylopterus volitans (assembly GCA_901007715.1). Classification (NCBI taxonomy): domain Eukaryota; kingdom Metazoa; phylum Chordata; class Actinopteri; order Syngnathiformes; family Dactylopteridae; genus Dactylopterus; species Dactylopterus volitans. Next base: position 6,443 of record CAAKHG010042852.1, on the reverse strand, counting down.
GTTCTTCTGCATCCTCTCGACTCCTTTTATACTGTGAATCTGACATTTAGTCAATTTGATTGAATACGTTTTAATAGATGTTTACACCATAGTGCAAACGCATTTGCTAACTCAGGCGATTAATCCTTTATAATGGGCAATGGTTCCTCAAGGAATCATTACTGGTGAGGAACTGACATGTAAACACACTTTAAATGTGTTTTTAGATTCTTTTTACTCACACATAGGGTGCAAATATATATGTTTTATAAACCAACCTTCACAAAGGTCGTAATGTTTGATTTGTGATTATGGTTGGCATCTTTCTCTCGGTGTTCACGATGCAAGGGAGGAGGGCAAATGGCCTTTTTCTAACACACAACAGTAGCAAAGTTGACGCCGACGACCCATGTTAATCACAAAAAAAGGCAAACAAGAGACAAACAATTACTGACGCACCCACATAAAGAAACGCGTTTCAAGACACTCACCGTAAAGCTGCTCAGGAATACTATTTAGGAAGAGTTCGTTGGAACCTAAAAGTCAATGCCACAGTGAAAGCACCACGAGAGGTCATGTAGCAACGTGGAACATGCCTTGAACTCAGGTTGTATGAATTAAAATTGACAAATACAAATATTATACGTACCTCCCCCAATGGCGTAAACATCATCTAGGGGTCAAAAAATGCAAATACGTGATCACCAGATTACCCGAGCATGATGACCTCAATGTTGGAAAACTACTGTTAGTTAGTCAACGTAATGGATTTAACCGGTGAGGAGAAATGAACTTTTTTCATGCAATTGAATCACTGAATCGACATTAGTTTTATGGGAAAAGGGCTGGTGTTAATGTATCGTAAAAAAAAAAAAAAAACTCGGTGAAAAGACGCAAACCAACAACATGTTTTTAAAAAGCTACATTGGTTTCTGATTGAGCTGGGCAGATGGGGACCCTTTTTCACCAGCATATTTATTGCACTTGGGATTATCAAATGCAGCGGGCTAGGAACCTACACAAGTCGTTTTCTGTGGTAGCTCATATGCTTCTGACAGGAACCTTGGTTTCTCACACAGAAAGAACAACATTATAGCACCTGCATGTGATTCGTCAGCCACATAGACAATATTTGCTGCAATTCGTTGTTGGTTTGGGTCTAATACAGGATGCCACCACTTAACAGCTGATCCAAAAGGCACCACATCATTCGTCGAGCTACATCCCATGCATGTGAAACCCGGACACCGAGTCAGGTTTGTTGCTGCTGACATGATCATCTGGATGGAGCTGATGCAGGAGCAATTTTAAAGTTTGACTGACATCCGCATGCAGTTAGTGCCTAACTACTGGGTTATTGCCGCTTCGCGAACCATGCGCTGACCCTTTCAACTCTACCTTCGGAGCACTCCACTGCCCCTGAAATCTGCACAGATATCCTTGGGGCTTGTGGTCAAGGACAGAGAAAAATAACCACTCAGACGGACAGAATGACAGAGGGGCCGGTTCCACTGGACGGCAGTCGATGGCGGTGTGACATACCGATCGTGATCTCGACTTCATTGGTCCACATTCTCTCGCTGCTGCTGCTGATCTCACAGCGGTACCTGCCGTGGTGCTCCTGCGTCACGTGAGAGATCTGAAATGCGCATCTAGTTTACTTCGAGGCATTTTGGCTTTGCCGAGCTCAGTCTTGCACAATATTTGTCCCTTCAGCCTCTCTGACAAGCTCTCCTCACCATGAATTTCCTCTTTGTGGCGTTGGCGATCGGGATTCCGTTTTGATGCCACTGATAGCGAGGGATGGGTCTGCCCATGGCCCCGCACTCTATCTGCAGCGTTTCCCCCACGTATAGCCGCTGGGACTGAGGCTGGAGCACCAACTTCAGCTGACCCCCTAAGGACTGATGACTGTGGCCTGACAGCAGGTGGGAAGGAGACGCCGTCACTTCATGCGATTAAACGATTCACGCTCATTCTCACTTCACCTCTGGAGAAAGGAGCGGCAGAGGCGGCTCACCGTACGACAAAGCAACATTCAGGACGTCCACTTTAGCCCACTGGCTGAATTCAAACGAATCTCCACAGCTGACCCTGCAGATGTAGTGGCCAGCGTCCTTCAGGTGGACCGGGCTGATCACCAGCTCAGGGGAAGAGCTGTTGGGCACCTGGAGTTGTAAAACACAAAATTGCATTTATCATTATTGCGAAGTTTAGAAGTTGCAATATTGTGATGGAATTGGCCTTCTAGTTCAGAGTGAAAAAGAAACATCAAATCTGCAGCTTTTTTTGCTAATCTATGTGTCATAAAGGTGTGGTGGGGTGTTGTTCATTTTGCAGTTAGGCCGTGTGAGGTTCTGACTGATGTTCACTGCATTGCCTGCGACAGATGACTCTCGTTTGCAAGTATCTACAATATATGCCGCCCTTTTATTTGGAACAAGATTTTTTTTTCCCCAACTGAAATATGCCTGCGCTTCAGTGCAGCCAGGCTGTGGGCTGCCTTTTGCCACGCATAGATCAGCTATTTTGGTGAGAGTTGTCAAGGAAAAAAAATAGCAAACATCTTAACGGATATTGATTCTTTTAGTTGAGCCTTTTTTTTGTTTTAACTAGGTAAAATGCGCTTTTCCTCGACTGCCCGCCCACAGTAACTCATTCAGGCTTCCGCCGGAGACACTGGCGCCAAAGTGGGAGCGTGCAGAGCGTTATCTGCTGCAGGTGATACACTGACTATCCATGAGTGCCTCATGCAACCCCACTGCAAAATAACTGGACTATCCCTTTAAGGATTTTCCAGGCAGACAAAAACATAATTCAGGAAAAAGAAATCAAAGCTACTTCTGGAATACGGTGGCCAACAAGGGCCAAACGCATTTAAACGATACAAAATACCGGCAAATCTAAGTCACGTTTTAAAAAACCCGATGAAGTCAAATCTAGCTTAGGTTTTCTTTTGAGAGAAAAAAAAAATTCAAAAAACAATTTTGCCCATATTTTAAATTTTATATGACCAGTTATTTAGCCATGAAAATGAACCTCACTGAGCATCAGATGTGCTGCGTAGACGACTACACAGGAAACTGAAAAGACAGAATGCTGTGACTCATGCTGATCTCTTCTCACATTGAGGTTATTTTTCTTTGGTAGAGCTGCTGACTACATGTTTTGCCCAGTGCAGTTGACTGCAAAAAAAAAAAAAAGTGTTTTTTCTATGTCAATTTTATGGAGTGATTTACAGTAGAAATGATATTTTAGCCTCTCAAACGAGACACCTTAATTTGCAAGAGGAGGAGATTGTGAGATGATTTGTTTGAACTTGATATTTGCGAGTCACGCCTTGTTGTCCGAAGTCGACACCGCTGTGTCGAAGTTTTGTGGAAATTATGAAAAGTTTTTCCTCGGGTTTGTGAGTCAAGACACGGCAGTCAAAACATTCTCAAGCCCAGACACGGCACCTGCAGCTTATGACTAAATGCCATTCAATCTGCTCTGGACATTTTGACTTTAACACATGGCAGGGATAGTAGTAGCCAATGTAAAAACTTACTGGCAAAACACTACAAAAAAATGAAGATGAGGCAAGGTAACGTAAGTAACTGACATCTCACATCCGCATGAAAACAGCAGAGACAAGAGAGTCTCATCGTCCTTTAAAATTGCAGGCGGGGTTGCGGGCGCGAGGGCCGAGCGGTCGCTCACCTCCTCCCTCGTCTTGAACCACTGGTACTGGACCGGCGACTTGCCCACGGCATGGCAGCTGAGGTGCAGGTTGTGGCCGGGTATAAGCGCCACAGACTGGGGCTGGATGAGGATCTGCAAGGCTGAACGTGAAAGGCACTTTCACTTTGAGCTCATGCTTTCGTGATTGTGAAACAGGTTTTGAATTGTTCCATACTTGGAGGGGAAAAAAGCCTCTGTCAAATGCGGAATGCCTAAAATGACTTCATTTTTCTACTTTTTTTTTGCATAAAACATTTCAAAAGTCAGCTAAAAGCAGTTTCATTGGATTTACTACATCGATGAGAGAACTTTTTGGAGAAAATACACACTGCATCATTGCTATTTACTGCACTATTGCCAGCATGCATTTCTTTTAAACAAAACATAAAGCGCACAGAGCAAAGGTTACCGCTTGGTTTTGCATGCTCGACAACGTCACAGCAGGCTCGGGGACCATGCGGGTGTACCTGATGTTTTCATGCACTGCAGGGCCTCCGGGTTGCCCAGAGTTTGGAGGTAGTCAATCAGGTGACCCGAGGTGCAGCCTCGCTCTCCCATCAGGCTCAGCAGCATGCGGCTGGGGCTGCCCTCCAGCTGCAGCACCTTCAGGGAGCACATCTCGATGTCGTCCGAGCTGCGGGGCCGCGCAGGGGGAGAGTTTCATCTCTGTCTCACAGTTTAATAAAATGGCCAATTGTGTCGCGATTATTACGCTCAAATTCAGCTGCAGGGGAGACGCTGATACAACCGTGGGCATGCAAACATAAAGAAACACACAGGTGCTATAACACAGGTTTGAATAAATAGTGTCATTAGATAATGATGGAGAACATTCAACCCATCCAAAATCTGTTGTTTTTTTTTGTGTTTTTTAATAATCACAGCAAGGCTGACACAGTCAACCTGACATACAGAAGTAAAAGAAAAGAAGAAGAAAAAAAAGATAATAGAAAACGGTGTGATGTTGGAGGCCGGAGACACTACTATGGCCATAGAACACAAACATTATTGCTATTATTTTCCAAGGATAATTCCAGACCACCGTACCTGACCCTGAAGCGTCTGTCGCCGCCGACTATCTCCCCGAGTTTGCGCCATCCTTTGCTGCTGGATTTGTCCAGCACCTCGCACAGCCTCCTCACAACCGGCTCCTTCAGCAAGTTAACCTTCGTGGACCGGTCGAAGAAATCCGACATGGCAGCCAGCAATAAAAGTTGCTTATCAGCCCGCTGCTGTAACACGTCTCAATCATGTACTTCAAGACTAAAAAGGGACACTTCCGGGAAGTACTGATTACTGTACTACAGTCTTTCGCTTTGGCGTTTCTTCCTTTTCTCGCGCAGCTGCGCATCGGCTCACCCGAAGGTTGCTTATCGCCGCAAGATGAACACCCGTCGCAGGTGACCCGTTTGAGGACGCGGGTGAGGCGGCTAGAATGCGACTCAACAACGCCCCGCGCCTCCTTTTGCGCGGCTACTGCCGCCCGTATGGCTCACTGGTTTAAGGATGGAAGAAACCGCTTTAGTTCAATTCGCTAACCGTCGCGCTGCCATGTCACCGCCACGCGTGAAAGAATGCCGAATGTCTTGCGGCGGTGGGGGGGGCGGAATCATCTCGCTTCGCTCGTCACCTCTGGCTGCTGCACAGGTGAGCGGAATCGTGACCGCGCCCCGCGCACCTCTGAGCGGGGAGTCGCGACGGGGGCAGCGCGACGCCTCCCGCGGGGACTCCGACGGTGCGCGGCGAATAATCACAGCCGCGCGTCGGTTGCGCGGTGGCATTCGGTCATGTGGAGAAGGAGGCGGCTTTTTCTGCCTCTGGTCCTGTCGCGTATCAGGTGAATGTGGTTGTGTTGGCAAAGCTGTGCGAGCTCTTCCCCTACCTGCGGGTGCTAAGGTAAGTGGGGAATATATTACTGGTTTGGAATTTCGTGCATTAAAATTCATAATGTCATATATGGTACCGTTAGGGTGTTTTTTTGGTCTGTTTTGTGTGGCCATATATGTCGATAAAGATGTTAATGTAAAGAAAAACTCCATTGCAGAGACAAGCAAAGTGCAATCAGTGTTTTGGATTGTTTTTAAATCTTGAGATTTTTTTTTTTTAAATCATTTTTTTTTGTCTCCTTAAATTAAACTGTAATTTAATCTCAAATCAGCAGCTTACAGGACGTGTTGGCCCCTGCCCCCAAGAATGTGTTAAATTCAAAGCATGCATATTTGCCAAATATCCTCTTTTTTTTTACTATAATCTAAATCATATTCACCACCATCTTGTTTACAAAGTCCTGTTACAACTCATCGGAGCAAGTGTCACAGCATTAAAAGATTAACAAAAAAATAAAAAAAAATTCCTTTAAAGGTACAATTTGTGCAGTCAATTACAGACAGGCTGCAGGTGAAGGAAACGTGGGCAGGGCTCCTCCAGGCATAACTGCATGCAGCATTTCACCGTAGTCAGGCAGCAAAGAGAAGAGAAGCAGGAAAAGGCTCTTTGGAGCTCTGAGCCAGGGATCATAAATCTATTGAGTGCTCACCCGGCGCCTCCAGAGCATTTTTGAAGCATCTGAAAACCTGCAGCGGCACTTTCTATCACCTACAGACCAGAGTGTGATGTTTGTCTTGCTCAGTGGATATGACTTTAAGATGAGTTTTGGAGAATTATTCCATTATTTCACAAAGCACAAGCCGGTCAGATTACTTAAAAAAAAAAAAAAGACACGATTCTCGTCTCGTCTTCCT